>JAFVLL020023873.1:0-14081 GCA_021397915.2 Tor tambroides
ATCTTCTAACCTCTGTCACTGGGTCTCACATTTAGACGCAAAGAAAAGATCTGTCCAACCTTGAATTAATCACAGGAAAACCTTTTTTTGCCTTTGTGCCTGACATGCGAGGAAATGAAATCTCATTGCACATTTTTAAATAGTAGGAGTAATGCACCTAAATATGAATATTCTGTCGTTATTTATACAAATGTCTCATGTTGTTCCAAACATCCACAGGACACAAAAGGAGAAATTTTAGATACTATCCCTGTCGCTTTATTCCAGTGACTGAATAAAAAAGAAAAGAAAAGAAAAGAAAATATATCTTTTTTTTATTTCAACACTGCCAAATCAATTAAAAATCATACAATGAAAGTCAGTGGGGTCCATTGTTATTTTGGTCCCCATTGACTTTCAATGTATGGGCAAAAACAGTTCTCAAAATATATGTAAGTATATTATATATATATTGAAATATATATAAACAACATGAGCAAATTAAAATAGAATCTTCATTTTTGGCTGAACTGACATTTAAAGTTCCATGTGCTACTATCACTTTAGTGATAAAGAGAGACTATCATTTATACCGTTTTCTCAGTAGTACTTTACATACTGTATGTCAGCGTATGTAACCGTCCTTAATGTCACACATTAATCAGAATAATCTTTCCACTGTACGATAAAAGAACATGTGCAAGTGGAAAGTGGCCATCTGGCTTCTTCCCGCTCTTATTACGACATGCCTTTCCGAGATGATGGTCTTTTTATCTCCACTCTCATGTCAAACTTGGTTATTTTCAACTGTTAAAATCGAGACCCTACTTGTGTTAAATGGCAACCCTTCATTAAGCATTAAGTGGCTCTCACAGAGGGGATAACAACTGCCCACTTTATAATCAACTGTGTCAGAGTACCTGTTCATCAGAATTAAATGGATGGCGGCAGTCCAGCTCTCAGGGGCCAAAGGAAATGGCGCTTTGAGTTAACCATCCTTTTCCTCTCTAAGTAGTAATTCTGAGGGTTTTGTTGGCATTAAATTATATCTAAAGTTTAGCCAGATTGCTTAACATTCACTATTATAATTCAAAACCACTTGAATCAAACCTGTAGCATTGTGACTACCTGTTGTAGCTTTTCTAATAGTGATTTCTTCTATTTTCATGATCGTCAACTCAATGATTAATTCAACCAGTGGTATTTTCTGACTCAGTGATAACTCAGTGGAGATTCAGGGGATGAAATCCTCAATGCAGAGGCACAGTGTGTGTGTGTGTGTGTGTTCATGTGTTCCCCTACGTATGTCTATTCGTGGGGCTTGAGGAGAAACTCCTCTTGCCTCTGTGACACATTAGCATTTGAGCTGGCAGATGACACTTATTCATGCAGATTAGCATCAACGAGGCCTCTGTCTCTGAATAAAACATATCCAAAACTCTTTACATACTCATAAATATTGTTTTCCAATTTGGTCCTCCTTGTTCAGTTCATTATCTAGAGCTCAAGCCATACTAGTTTAATGAGGCTCAAATTATAATATACAGCCATTATTCTATAATGATAGGGGCTCTTCCATTCCTCCTCGATCTGGCCCTTATAGAGGAGCCACCTCAGGCTTCAGGATTGATCTTTGGCATCATGTTTAATACAACATTTTATCCCCTGCACTAACGGGGTCAGATACGGCAGCCATTAGAATTGGAGATTTCCATCGCCAGGTTCAAATGTTAAAAGTGTTATCAGCTGATTTAGACACATCCTGTCTGTGACGCCAAAAACAGCTTGTACTGATGGTCGCTTTATGCTTCTCTGTCTCTCCTTGCTGTCGTACTGCTCTCTCTCTTTCTCTTTCTCTTTCTCTTTCTCTGTGTCTCGCTCTCTCTGCATCTCCTCTTTGATCCATCACAGGTCGGCAGTTGACTATCTTCAACAGCCAGGCGGCTATAAAGGTGGGAGGTCAAGATAAGGGAAGGCCGTTCCAGGGCCAGATCTCAGGCCTGTACTACAACGGGCTGCAAGTGCTGAAACTGGCCGCCGAGGGGGATCCGAACGTGCAGGTGACAGGAAACTTGCGTTTGGTTGGAGACGCACCTTCGGTCCTGTCTACAGAGACCACCTCCGCTACCCCTCCAGCTGCGGCGGACATGTCCACCACTATAATGGAGACCACCACCACCATGGCCACTACCACCACCCGCAGACAGCGCTCTCCCAGCCTGAAGGACAGTATTACGCAGGTAAGGACGAGACACTGGACGGTGCATTCAGCCTCTTGTTGGCCCGTCTCTCCTGAACAAGGGATTTTGTTGCGTTTATAAAGAGTTTTGTTTTACAAGATGTCCAGTTGGTATCAGCAATAAAAGAGCTGACAGGACAGACCACCCTGGGGTAAAAAATCTGTCATTTATTGCTCGAAAAAGAGCCGTCACTCTGCATCTGGAAGGCCCTGAAGGATAAGAGTCATAATGCTCGGATTCGCATGTGTCAGGATATATCTCCCCCACATATGCTTTTCCTTTCATTCCTCCCACACATAGTATTTAATAGTCACATTTCCTTTGAACGGTCCTGCAATTTTCTCAAGTCATTATTTTCTAAGAAACCTATTTAAAGCTGTAGCACTTTTCTTGTGAAAGCAAACACTTTAAACAAAACAGTTAAAATTCTCACCATTTGTCAGATTTCCATTTTGACATAATTTTTTTTACACTGATTAAAGGACTTAGAGAAAATGTGTTTGTTTTCAGTTATATGTGAAAAGAAAAAAATATTTTTTTAATTATAGATTGTCTAAAATCTACATGGTCTCATGACGAAAACGTACCTGTGGGAATTTTTTCCACAAGATGCGAAATATGTACCAATAAGTACATATCACTGCAGTTTCCAACAGAAATGAACATTAGAGGCGGTAAAACAGCAAGCACTTGTAATCATTTTTGTACACAGTTATGATTGCAGCTCCATATGTTTCATTTTCCAGGGGTAACAAGCTTGCTCAGTAGCTCAGCCGGCACGGAATCGGACTTAGGATGCGAAATCCTTGGTTACGAATCCCATGAAAAACATGGCTCACAATGAAAGAGCTGAAAGATGACAGATCAAAAAACAAACTAAAACGGCATGCTTGCGATTGTTTTTTTACGTCACATTCGCTTTTGTTCAAACTATCAGGTAGGTTTAGGTGTAGTGCAGATGGTACGTTATTTTGAAACGTCACGGAGCATTACACTTATAGCGCCACTCTACGGACATAACCAACGTCACATAAAACGTACCATATGTACGTTCATCTCCTCAGGGAAAAAACCAAACACTCTTTTAGCACCACTCAGTGGACATTTTACATTGAATTTGTCACAAAACGTACATGGCAGTACGTATTTCGCATCTTGCGAAAAAGTTCCCAGAGGTACGTTTTCGTCATGAGATCAGGTTGTAAAAAATGCTACATAAATTTATCTTTTAAGTTTGAAATTTATAAATGAAATTTAAAGCACCTCAATGAAAACAATGAATTCAAAAACACTTCACTCTATTTTTAGTTTATAAACTTCTTTATTTTATGAGAAGTTTATGAACTAAGAATAAAGTGATTATTTTACCGATTGTTTGACTGTACAATTTACTGTATATTTATTAGGAATTTTTTTTTTTTTATTTTAGATTGTTAAAAAATGCACCATAAATATATCTCTTAAATTTGCAACAATAGTTTGAAATTTATATAAATATAAAGCAACTCAAAAACAATGAATTAAAAATGCTTCATTTTTCAGTTTATTCTGAATTTACTATAGTGATGTTAATTAATTGTTATATATACAGTGCCTTGCAGAAGTATTCAAACCCTTTCATTTTTTTCACATTTTGTTATGTTGCAGCTTTATGTTAAACTGCATTAAATTACTTTTTTTTCCACATCAATCTACACTCCATACACCATAATGGCAAAGCAAAAACAGAACTGTCACAACTTTGTAAATTTATAAAAAATACAAAATCTGAAATAAGTATGTTGCATAAGTATTCAAACCCTTAGCTGAAGCACCTTTATAGCCTCAAGTCTTTTTTGTTTGATGCGACAAGCTTTGCTCATCAGCATTTGGCAATTATCTGCCATTCTTCACCTCACCTGTTCACCTCTCAAGCTCTGTCGGGTTGGATGGGGGCAGATGCACGTTAGACCTTTTATTAAGATGTGTGTGCCGTTCCAAATCATACCCATTCAATTGAACTTGACACAGGTTAACTCAAAGTGTAGTAACATCTACAAGCAATATGAATGCTCCTGAGCTAAATTTGAGCTGCCTCAGATAAGGGTTTGAATACTTATGCAATGGAATCAATTATTTTTAGTTATTAGTTATTTGCTTTGTCATTATGGTGTGTGGAGTGTAGATTGTTGTGTAAAAAAAGTAATTTAAAGCGGTTTAACGTAAGGCTGCAACATAACAAAACGTAAAAAAAATGAAGGGGTTTGAATACTTCTGCAAGGCACTGTGTGTATATATATATATATATATGTGTGTGTATATATGTTCAACAAAACCCCATGTTATTCAGCTAAATAACTCGTCATGAAAGCATAGACTGGCCGTTGTTGTTCCTAGCCCAGCCATTTTTCATGTCTTGTTGACAGCCTAAAAAAACGCATTAACCTCAAGCAGCATCTGTAAAACACTGGAGCACAAGGCTATTAATATGGAGGATATTGAGTGTCATATCTGACATGTGTGTTGTCTCGGCCACCCATTCATCACATATTGGTAGCAAGTTAGGAGCGTTTGCCTCCCCCACTGTCAGCCTTTATTCATATGGTGTTCAACTCCATTGATCAGGAGATGCACGTTGATAAGAATAAAGGGCAAGCTCAATAACAGTCAGTGTCAATCATAGTGAAACTGCCAAGATCCATAGCCACTAGCGGCGCTGCATTAGCGCAAATGAGGACGGGCGCGGATTCTCTCACGTGTGCGCTGTGAATCACTCCTAATCCACGCTGTCCTGGGTGTAAATACTCATACAAAGCAATTGCAGGGAAATGGGGATTTGAGTGAGACAGCTTAGTGCCAAGGAAGTCCCAGTGCACCACTCCTCTCCTCTTCTCCCCAAGATGAGTAAGACATTTATATGGAAGAGCACCAAACACTGTCTAGACTACAAATTCATTCACAGTGTAAGAAAGACATTTCTGTAGACACATGTAGTTTAAATTCATTATTTTTACACAATTATTTTCAATATTTGTGTGTTCTATGTATTTTTAAAGTTATTAGAGCAACATAATTGTGAGCCTCATGCAGAGTATTTCATAATTAGCTTAGCAACATGCTAATGCCACTCTTAAGATCAGTTGTGAGTCGATCTCATGTACAGTATTTCATAATTAGCTTAGCAACAGGCTAATGCAACTACTATTAAAATCAGTTGTGAGTTGATCTCTTGTACAGTATTTCATCATTAACTTAGCAACATGTTAATGTTACACTGTTGGAATGAATAGTTTGTCAATTATGTGCGGAATGTGAAATTGTTAGTTTAGCAACATGCTTATAATTTCACACTGTTGAAAACAATTGTGAGTTGATCCTGTGGAGAATATTTCGTTGTTTAGCAGTATGTTTTTGTACACTATTGAAATGAATTTTTAAGTTGATCCCATGCAGAGTATTTTAGCAGCTAATGTTACACTATTGAAATGAAGCTGATCATGTTCATTATATTTTGTTGCTGGTTTAGCTGCCCCACTATAGGAAAAGTCTAGTAACCATAGTTTTTTTGCCGTATGGATTACCATATAACCACAGTTTTAGTACAAACACCATGGTTAAACTGTGGTTAGTTTAGCAAATTCGTGGTTAATTTGTGGTTACCATGATTTAACTGTTGTAACCATGTTTTTTTTTTTTGTTTTTTTGTTGTAGTAAAACCATGGTTAATTTTCACAAAGTACATCTTAATATTACTCTAAATAAAATCTGTATATTAATATTATATTATAATGCTAGCTATATACTTATAATATTATAATATTAAAAACAATTGAGAGTTGATCCTGTGGATAATATTTCATTCTTAGTTTAGGAGTATGCTAATGTTACACTATAGAACTCAATTGCGAGTTGATCTCATGCTGAGTATTTTATAATTAGAGCAACATGCTAGTCACTAAATCAATTGTGATTCGATCATGTGCAAAATATTTTGTTGTTAGTTCAGCAACATGCTGTTACACTATTGAAATGAATTGTGAGTCAGTCCCATTCATCCATATTCAGGGGTGCAAACTCGTCAGGGGTGAAAAAGTTCACAAACTAAACTAACAACAACCCCCCCCCCCCACACACACACACCCCCCACCTTAATACGAGGTGACATTTGACTCAAACTGATTTACAGATGTACATTTTCTTTTTACCTTTGTAAATGCATTTTTTCTAATTTTATTAAATGTATGCAGTGTTTCCTCTAGGATTTTTCCAGCTGTGGTGGCAGGACTATTTCCCATGGACCATGCCCCCTCCCCACCCAAGAACCACATGCACTCAGAATTGAATTTATTTTAACTAAAAAAGACAATTAAATAGTAAATAATAAAATAATAACAAATAAATTAATGACAATCAATAGCACAAACAAAAACAATAACAAGATAGAAATTAAATTATACTTAATTTGTACTTAAATTTTTAACTATAAACCATTTCTAACTATAATCTATTCAACTGTAAAATAACACTGGATAGTCTTCACTGTATAATGAAGGACAGCAGCAGGTTTATTTAGGCTGCTGTCTCTTTAAGACCTCATCCACGGATCTAATATGTTACACATGGCTCCATGTTTTTCTTTTTAGGAGTGCTTGTCCTCCTAATTTCAAAAAATTTAGGAGCACCTTCTGATCAATAATCAAAAATTTGGATAAAAAATTAGCCTTCCTAGTACGATGTGACATTTGACTCCTTAAAGTGACTTACAGGGGTATTGTCTTTTTACCTTTGCAATGGCATCATTTTCATCTGTCAATTTCAAAAAAATATGTTTATAAGCTTTTTAAAATTTCTATTTAAAACAATATAATAAATAGAATAAGACAAATAAGTTACCAATCATATAAAATTAGTATTTAAAAAATTTGTACGAGAGGTGGCACAGAAGAACTCAAAAGTGGCTTGTAGGTACAGTTTCAGACGTTTAATGAGGCTCAGAGGTGGCATGAGTGCAATTAAATTGATGGATTCATGTGGAGATTAATTTTTTTAAATATAAAATTTTGAATACAGAAATATTAAATGATTTAGGCTAAATAACTGAAATTATACGCTAAAAATTAAACTTAACCACCAGCAGGTGGCGGCAAGTCACTGATTTTTTCACTGAATCATTTATTCAATTGATTCGTTCGAACGGTTGATTCATTCAGGAATGAAGCAAGTGACTGTCTTTATGAATGGGTAATCATGAATCACTGACTCACTAGATTCTTCAAAAACGCACTTTCATTCATTCATTCAGCTGTTACTTTATATGGAATTATTTTCGTTGATGATATAGAGCAAAATCATGCAGTACTTGTTTATTGAGCTGTTGTATTAAATCAGTATCACATTTGCAAACTTCCTTAATTATTAAAAGCTGTCACTCTCCTTATCGCGATCTGTGGGCGCACAGAAAATGAGAGCGCGTGAGTGAGTTCTCAAGACTCAAAACAAAGCACGTGCAAATGTGATGCATTCCATCGGAACCTGCGGGAATGAGTAGAATTATTATTATCCGCAATCCCGCGCCGAAATTCAAGTTCTGCTCTGTGTTCTCTGCTAATAACCCGACTGTGAATGATGCGAGCGGCGTTGTTATGTTGTCAGTGAGAAGCTGCAGCCGTTGGCGGGGAAGATATTTGGTGTGAACAACAACAATGCGCTACATGTTTCTTTTCCCCTCATTTTTTTTTCCAATTAACGGAAATCCGTCGTAGCGACGGAGAACTTTAATCCATGCTGTTACAGGCTGACACTTAGCGCGGCCTCCACTTGAGCTGAGTGATACTAATATCACTGTACATTAAACGGTATGCTTTACTTGTAGGTCGAACAGTTCTCAAATCGACTTCATGTCAGAGTAATAGCTTACTGATATGTGAGACAAATGTTAAGGTCGAGACTGAGGAGCATTTTTGCAAAGGGTAGCGAACTAATGTAGCGATAACGTAACTTACAATCTTCATAGCTATCGCAACAGCAGCCTCACGCAAAACAAAAAACAAAACAAAAAAACAGCAGCCTCGCGGTAATCACCATTTAAACTGGAACACCATAATTTACAGCAGATACAAATGCATTCCGTCCTGCTCTACAGCGAACTTGCAGCGTCTATAGGCTTCAGGAGTGAGATTGGTTGGATGAGGGAAAGAAGATTAAGGTATGCCAATCAGAGGCAGAGTAGGGCGGGTCCATTCCTTTGCCAACAGGGGGAAAAAACGCTACAGGTGACGTGACAGACGACTCGCAGATATGACGACGACCCCTCCCCCCCCTCTCAATTTTTTATTTTTTTTTTTTACAGATCTACACGATTCACGTGAATGACCTATTTCAAGGTGAAAACGGCGAATTTCGCCAAAAGGTGACAAGTTTGCACCACTGATATTTTGTTGTTAGTTTAGCAGCATGCTAATGCCAGACTTTATTGCAATTAATTGTAATAATTGTAATAATAAGTCCATGTGGATCGCTTGTGTGGTAAACAGACTTACGTCAAGAGTTCTGGATCAAAACACTTATAATGTTCCGTGACAATGAAGATGCTCCCTATTAAGGCAGCTCCCTTTATAGGCAATAGTCAGCCAGGCAGCTCACATCAGGCCTTGGAAGAAAAACATCTGAATATGTGAAGGGCAAATCTACTAAGTGTACATTTCAGACTCAAATCAAGTGTTCTGAAAATCAGTCAGAGCTGCAGGGTCAGACATATGTTATTATTTCAGCCTCATTTTGAGCGGCTTGTGCTATATTGTATCAAAGCGTCCATACCTCCAGCAGCACAAATCTTTTGTTCTAAGATTGCTTTTCTACAACCTCAAATTGGACTTCAAATTTGTGGTGCTTTTGAAGTGAACCTTCACGACACCACGTAAATCACAGCCCACGTCTGCGCTCTTGCAGCGCATTGGAAATTGTGCCGTTGTGAATAGTGTCTGTTAAGTAAGCCCTTGATCAAGCTGACACAACCCTATACTTCCCTTTTAAGAATTAGGACATTTGAAGTGCCCTCGACTTTCTTTTTGCCATGTCAAAAAAATTAGTCATGGCGTATTTATCAGAAATGTATGCACATATCAAAACACAACCTGCAATTTCAGTGCTCTTAATAAACTTGTCTTACCAAACACATAGGCATTGTGCAGAAGTGCAGATAAGAAGCGTGCTAATTATCCTTTAATAAATGCAGTCAGGCAAAACTAATGCTGCAGTGCGTCTTTTAATTAGAAGTTCGAAATGTCAGAGTCTTTAGTATTTGTAAATCAGACTCAAAAACCCAAGCAAATTTGTCACAGCTTTTCTTTTGTTCCAGTAAACGCTTTGATTGTTCAAAGGCAGGCTTTTTGTTTAAAATAACCCTGATGGTGCTTTCTGTACATTTAATGTTTGTCATCTTATGTTTTTTTTTTTTTTCTTCTCCGTTTCAGCTACATCAATTTTGATGGATGTCGAGGACACAAAATGTTTTTGTATATTTGGTGTAAATGAAGCATAATAACATTGCTGATGTGATGGAAAGGCTTTAAAACAGAATGTTTTTCTCAATAAGCTTACCTTCGAAAGTAATTTAACTCTGGCCAGTTGAGGTTTTGAAATATTTGTAGCTGACAATGGTGAACAGTCAAAGAACAAGAAAAACGCTAGCAAAATGTGGACTAGATCAGCACGGCACTGTTTCAGCTAGACCGATTAAGACTGTCTACAAGCCAACTCAGTATAGTCATGTCAATCATGTTATTTAAATGCAGAGGTGATGCATATTTGCATATATTAAGGTAGAATCTTATCTGGTCTTGAATGAAGAAGTAAAAAAGTATTATCTCAGCAGTCGCAACATGGAATGCACACATTGCATTAACTCTTTAGTAGTTTATGATGCTACCTTGATTGTTTTCATTATATGCATATGTAAAAGGTATTCCTCCAGCTGTGTTTTTGTTTGTGTGTATTGAAATAGAGTGCGCGGATGCAAATACTGGTGTCACCATCAATAAATACCTCCATATACCTCATCTAGCCTTCGAAAGGGGAGGCTTATTCTGTCGATGCTCCCAGCCTCGCAAACAGATAAATATGCCCATATGAGTGAACAGCGAAATTGTTCTGACCTCTCGATAGGAAAGGACAAACTGATGCGCCCAAATCAGTCATGGCCCAGATCCAATTACATGTTTTATGAATGTGAGGTATGAGTCGGGAATGTTAATTCAAACTCAGGTCAAACCAAGGGGCAGCGAAGCCATTTGGTCTAGCATCACTGCATCGTAAGAGCTGAACAAATGTCTCCGCAGCCAATGGGTGTTTCTTCAACTGTGGGTACTTTTGAGCCTGTGGATTTCTAGAAAATGCAAGTGAAACAATGGATGTATGTCATAGAAGAATTCTGTCATTTGGACAGTCATGACTATTTTCATTACAGTGTTTTAAAATGACATTTCAAACACTGCCATTTCTGACACAATTTAGGAAGTGGTGGAAGTGACATTTTTAACATTTTTTGTATAAAATCCCAGACTCATTTGTCTTGCCAATGCTAACTTCATAGGTAGCATTTTTCACACTTTTTGCATCATTTTACAAAATTACAAATTGAAAATGAGAGACAATAAAAATATAAATAAATAAAAAATATAATAATATTTTCTCATTTTATATCAAGTATGCTCTTCACTGACACCGTTGTAAACAAGTACACTGACACAAACAAAAACTTATTAATTAAGGGCAAAATTGGTTATTGTGGTGAAAATAACTGAGGTTTATATAAAATCACACCATAAATATTGAAATTGTTTATTCCACTCTTTGTTTAAATAATCATAGTTTTAACATTTTAATTATTCATGTTTATATTGAACTTTCATACTTTCAGAAAGTCTGCACTGTAAAAAAAAAAGTCATGATTTAACAGTAAAAAACTGTTAACTGGTGAACACTACGTTTCCATACTATATACAGTGAATAACTGTAAAAAACTGTTAAAATTACTGTTTTTGGAAGTCAGTCAAAAAGAACAATTGTATAATTTACAGTGAAAACCAGTAAATTGACATTCACAGAATTCTCTGCATGGCACGTCACATTTGATGTTTTTCGTTGAAATAACTGTTATCTTCTTAGTTGTTTCTTAACAGTTGTGTACATTAGGGTTTATCTTGCATCTAATGTTGTTAAATTAATGTTTATTGCATTATTTCAGTATCATGCAAGTATTTGTGTGTCTATATTTAAGTATTTCCCTCCTCAGCTTGTGGAAGAGCTGTTGTGTGTTTGTGAACTTTGGTTTATCATGTGACATTCACCACCTGTTTTTGGTGGTTGTCAGTGTATTACAACGGTACAAAAGATCTTAGTAATTCAATAGGTTGGTATATTAACATGTATCAATTATTGAAATACCTTTTTTACTGTGAATTTAAGTTAAGTGTGTAAAACCTAAAATGTTGCTACCATATTTTTTACGGTCAAGTTCTGGCAACCACATGCCGGTATTTTACTGTAAATGTCACAGATTTTTTTTTCTTACAGTGTGGGTCAAAAGTAAAACTATGTTATCAAAAGGTATTTGAAAAGTAGTAGTAATAATAGAAAAGTTAGTGAAAGGTTTTAATGTGAAAAAGGCTGAAAACTGTTAACTTTAATAAAAACAACCCCTGGGGCATAAGTGACTAAATATGACAAAAGCAGTGGGCTTAAAAGAAAGCTGGGCAAATAAGATAACAGTCACAATTTCAGATTGCTTGCAGAGAAGGGTGCAGAGAAATCAGAATAAATACAATCTGCCTCCAAACTTGGAAAAATGAACCATCTGTACCTGCATTCTCTTTCAGAACTCAGATGACCTGCTGGTGGCGTCAGCCGAATGTCCCAGTGATGATGAGGATCTGGAGGAGTGTGAGCCCGGCACTGGTGAGTACAAACACACACCGCAGCACTGAGGCCATACAGACCCACACAAGCTCCAGATGCTCATAGGCAGCACAAACATCAGATCAAACTACTTTCTTAAAGAAATTAACATTTTTTAATTAAGCAGCGGTTTGTAATGACTTGCGGATATATTACGGTTGGATGTGATGCAGTCCCATAGATAATTTCTCATTTTAATTCCAGCTAGAGCTTCAATTTTAATCATTTTTAATTGTTTGTTCATTTTTAAAACCATGTTAAGTTTTTATATCGTATGTGTTCATGAAAAACCATGTTTTATATGTAAAATGAAACTATTGCGAAAAATATCATTTTTAGAGTGTCAATTTTAATTTGTTGTCCTAATGTGAATTCTGTTTCCCATAATGCTTTTCTACTAGCACTCTTCCCCCATATTAACCCTATAGATGCTATAAACAAAGAAGTATACTTTGGAGCTCAGCAGGTCATTTAGGAACTAAATTATGAGCTGATTTTAGACTAAAGGTTATATTGCTTGAAGGGTGGCCTTCTACCATCTGGGCTATTCATAATGCTAAGTGGCCATTCCACTCCATCGTTGGGTTCCGCTTTGGGCATTCATATATCAGTAAAATAGGTGTGACGTCAAACCGTGTCGCATAGTACATGGAATTATTACTTTGTGCTCAGCTATTTCTCTTGTGATTGTGCATTATGTTGCAATCATTCAGTGTCGTTGAGTGGCTGAGTTGTTTCTGATGGCCCATCTGGAAAATCAGCTGTTGCTGTTTGACACTTGTCCAAACCTTTGGTTTCATTTTAGATTATTTTAGTTGAATGAAATGTTGGAGAATTAAACATATTAACCCAGACATTTCTCATTAAATAATTGCTACAACAGCCCTATTTATTGGCTCTGTCTCAAAATCTAGTCAGCTGCGTGCCTAGCTTGTTTGTGCATCACTTGTGCTCTCCTGACACACAAAAAAAAAAAACTCTCAAATGGTCTGTAGAAAAACTCTGCAACCTTTAAAAAATAACTGATTTTAATTGTATAGCTTTTTTGTTTCATAGATAAGGCCATCCCATAATGTGATGTGACATAGAAATATCTTTAAAATTAAAAGTTTTTAAAAATTTGTCCCAAGTATTAAAATCATGATGAAGTAGCTTTACACTACCATTCAGAAGATTTGGGTTGGTAAGATCTTGTCATGTTTTTGTATTCATTGATTTAAAAAAAGTATTTATTTTATAATATAGTATTTATTTAATAAAAAAAATATAGTGAATATAGTAATAAATGATAAAAATATAGTAATATTTTGATTATTTTATTACTATAAAAAATAAAAATCTAAAATGTAGTTTCATGCTGTGAATGAAGATGAATTTCCAGCAGCCATTTACTCATTCAAAAGAATGTTTATTTGAAATAGAAATTATATATGGTTTTACTGTCACTTGCTGAATAAAACGTATTAAAAAATAACTTACTGACCCAGAACATTTGAAACGTAGTGTATATTATTAAAATGAGTTTTGGCTGTCTGTGTGGGTTATCTTCAATTTATTAGCGTAATCACATGCCAACATCAGAATCAAGAGTTTCTGCCTTAAAAGAGCATCTCAGATCTCATATCAGTCAAATCCACTCATGAGATTCCATTTTGTTTGTAATAAGATTTAGACAGTTCCCTATATAGCATTAGACAGAAATCAGCTAACTAGGTTTTGAGACAAAGCAATTAACTTATCACACAATGCACATATGCAGAGGATTTGATCATTGCATAGTGAAATCTGTATTTGCACAAATCAGATGAAAGCCTAGAGCACAGATGAGTGTGTCAAAGAGTATAAAGGGGAGAAAATTTGTGCTTTTACAGGGACCATCTTACACACCTTTGTTTTTTGTAATTTGCTTTTTTTCCATGCAAAAATCAT
>JAFVLL020023874.1:0-27756 GCA_021397915.2 Tor tambroides
TGACCTCCTGGGGAAAAGAGCAAACAGACCAGACCCAACTTTTGAGATGCCTTTTGTTCTGACCTGCTCACAGGGAACCGGCATCACAAAGATGATCCCTGCCATTGCTCTCCAGCCAATCCTTTCTTCCGTAATAGAATTCCTTCGCTTGCCTCACAGCACGGAGTCCTGTGTGTACTTTTCTTTTTGGTCTTTTTATGCCCTTTGTCACTGCTACAGCTGACTTTGCTGAAGGTTTTTCTGAAAAGAGAAATTCTCTGATGAGATGTTTTGAGGAGAGCTTCCCAATTTAGCTTGACCCAAGGCCCAATTCTATTGCAGGCTACAAGTACTTGTAGGTTGTTTGTGTTTTTAAGCATTCAGACTTTGATCTAGGGTAAAAATGACAGTATTGCATAAATGTTGTCCCCTTTCGAGTTTTTTGGTTCAATGTGGTTTATTCATATTTAGAGTTTTTCTTCTCCCATTATACAACAACTTTCAGGAAAAGCAGTGAGATCACAGGCGAGGGGATAATATGAATGATTCTGGCAGTATGGTGCAATGAGCGAGAAGTCCTGAGACCTGAGAAGGAAATGACCTAGAAAGTGCTGCTTTTATCCTTCATTGATCTCACAGAATAGAGCTTTCTATAGCAATGATGCATCAGCAGTGGGAAAAATAAACCCGCAGAGTGACCCATCATGTGTCTGCAGCACCTCCGCTAGTGTTTAAGAGCACAGTGTTGTGAAGCATTAAAAGCCTTTTAATGGCAGGATAAATGTGGCGCCACTATAGTAGATGTATAGTATGTAATCATTATATGGACATGGGCAGGGCACATTATATTTCATGGGTCATTGTACAAAATGAGTGTAATTTGTGGCTCCTACTGTATGTGCAAATGTGTAAAAATGACTTCAAAATTCAAATAGCTGATGCCAACTAAAAATGTCTTTATTATACATAGTAAAAGCAAATTAAAAGGCTTATATTTTATTATTTTTGCAAGCCCTTTTGCACTTCTTTAGCTGTAATTTTTACATTTAGTTGTGTTATTCATTTTATTTTTATTACCACATGTAGTAAAAATTATTTACCATCTGTTACCACATTTTCCCCTCTATTACTGTCAGCTCCTTTTCATTTTCCAATCCCAACATATTTCTATACATCCAAATACATTAATATGTTTACACAGACACACACACACACACACACACACACGCACGCATATATACATACATATACTGTAAAATATATACTGTAAAAAATAAAACACATTACTGAATACATTTACAAGAAAATAGATTTTTCTTTCTACTTAAAAATTTCATGTTTTCATGTTTAAATCAGCATATCCTACAGAATCAGTTCTGAAGGATCATGTGACACTGAAGACTGGAGTAATGGCTGATGAAAATTTAGCTTTGTATAACAGGAATCAGTATTACTGTTTTTTCTCTATTTTTGATCAAATAAATGCAGCCTTGATGAGCAAAAGTAAGATACTTCTTTTAAAAACATTAAAAATCTTGTTGATTCCAAACTCTTGGATGGCAGTGTGTGTGTGTATGTATGTATGTATACAGTGCATGTGCTGTTTTTTAAGTGGTTTCAGATGGAGCAGATCTCTGTGTGGGTGACTCTAGATTGAACAGTTTTTTTGAGATAAAGGTTACCATCAATTGATCCAGAATGAAGTTTGGTATCATAATTTGCCATGACTTCAGTTTCCTGCCGGTCCCTTCACAATAATGAAAAGCAGATTTAGATCTGCAGAGTTTGTTGAAATAGACCCCTTTGGAAGGTAGGGAAGGTCAGATATACTTTAATGAAAAGTGAATGTCTTAGACTAGTTTAATTTTCTCAGAAATCTTCATAATAGAAAAAAGAAAGAGGTCACGAAGTGGTAGACAATGAAATAAAGGAGTGGTTGAAATTGTCAGTGCAAAGTCACATACTCATATGTTGAGAAACTGGCTGACAGGTCCAGATGATGTTTCCTAATGCTTGTCCTCTGAGTATCGTTGTTGTTCTGTCCCTCTGAGTATCGTTGTTGTTCTGTCAGGCTGTCGTCCTCAGGAGAGATGAGGAAAGCAAGTTTTCAGATGTGATTTCACAGTGTAAAACCTGCTTGTTGATAAACAAACTTCTGATGGACTAGTCTGCACTGGATTTAGTCGCAGACTCCCTGTGAGCTGCCTGACAGGAAGTCACTGAAATCAGTATAGACGCATACAAACAATTTAAATACTAGGGCTGACAATTGCTACATTCATTTTAATATTTGCTTACAATGTTTTATATTAATCGATATATCAGATTGAAAGGCTTAAAAAGTCATTCTAATTATAAAGTAAAAAAAAAAAAAATCTAATACGTAAATAAATAATAATAAAAAATGTTGTTTAAAGCCTTTCTGATCTAAAAAAAAAAAAAAAAAACCCACATGGAAAAACAACAACAAGAAATTTCAAGTTCAAGAAAAACAACCATGTATAGGTTTCAAATTTTTTTTAGGTTTCATGGTGAACAGAAACATGCTGAATGTTGAATTATGGCAATCCAATGCTTTTTCATTTTTCCCTGAAAAAGGTGAGTATAGGGTCATTCCGTGTCAACTCTAAAATCATATTGCGATATCTTTAATACTTCTTGAGTTATAGGCACACGAACTTTGGAAAAAGAATATTTATGGCACTTACACATGTATGTTCAATGCAGTTGTTTTGACAAGGAAATGAGATACATCTCTAGTTTCAACATTATTTGTTCTTCAGACATTCCTCTTTAAACTTAAAGAAGTATCATATTTATGCAAAGTGACCCACATTTGGTTTTTGACCACTGAAAATGTGTACAATTTAACGATTTGCTCCTGGAGCCATATTGAAATTCCAATATATCTGGAACTGAACCATACAGGGCATTTAAAATGAAGGTGCCAGAAGGAAAGTTTGTTAAGATCCAATATCTAAAAGGGCATTAAGATATCTTTAATACTTTTTGAGTTACAGGCATGCAAACTTTGGAGAAAAAACTTGAAAAGTGCTCCTTCCCTATTTTTGAATGGTCACCATTGGCACATAAAGCAACAAAGATTGCTCAAGTCAACAGATTTTAATAACAGACATATCTGTGTAAAAATAACATTATGATGCTGCCATCTTTCTGAAGTCATTTTTAACCCTGTGTAATTTGGCTCTGAATCTTGGGTGAAAATTGCCATTTTGACCCCACTCTACAAAATAGTGGATTACTCAGTAAATATTCATCCATGGCATGTAATATTTTGGCTTTCATCACTATACCTGCTTATTTTTCTTCAGAAAAAAATATTAGCAAAATCAAAAATTTGAGCCGGGAATGACATGGAATGATGCAATAGCGATGCTAAATTTATAAATAAATATCAACTGAATTGTGGTTCTATACTGGACACATTAACAGCTTTGGAAAAACACTTTGCCTGACTAAAAAGAAATTCAAAGAATAGTTCCTTTGCACATTGCTTATTTAATGTAATATATAGTACATTAAACATACTGGCTCCTGTGGAAGCTGTTTCAGCCATGGGATAAAAAAATAAAAAAGGTAATTGTGACTTTATTGTCTCACAATTCTGACTTTTTTCTCGCAATTGCGATTGCAGATTTGTAACTGAAAATTCTTAGAGGAAATGCGAGAAATTGCAATTATGAAAACAGTTCAGAATTGTGAGATAAAAAGTTGCAATTAACTTTTTTTTTTTTTTTATTCCCATGGGAGGAAAAAAACAGAATTGCGAGATATAAGCTCAGAATTCAGAGAAAAAAGTCTGAATTGTGAGATATAAACACAGAATTGTGAGATGTAACCTTGGAATTGCGAGTTTATATATAAGTTTGTATATCACAATTCTGAATGTAGTCAATAAACAAGGTCAGAATTGTGCAATAAAAAGTCACATTTACCTTTTTTATTTAATTATCTTTTATTCCGGCGCGAAAACAGGCCTCCATAGGGTCCTGAACCATGTAAAACATTATATTGGCACTTTTGGTTGTAGTGACCTTTAATAGGATGGAAATATTGACACTTTCCTCTTGTAAATGTAGTTTCTTATATGGAGTCAATGGGATTCTGAAGTCCAGATGGACTGAACAATACATCTCTTCTCTCATTGGTCAAACGACAAGGGTGCTTGAAGAAGAGCAGCTCTATTGTTCAGTCTTTATGGTCTCAGTCTACAGAGTCCACCTTGCTCAGCCGATTTTCCTCTGTCAAGTTTGCTCTCCCTTGAGCATTTTGCATATTGTACAGTAGCAGCACTCCTAGCGCCACTGATTAATTGCCTGAATAAATGCATTGTAGTCACTTCATTGTATTTCAAGCTTGACAAATGAACGCTGGAGCCTGTTTCCCCAGTACGCCTCTATTCAGCCGTTTTGCGAGAGTAAATTTAAATCAGCTGTTAATATTCAACAGAGCAATTGCTGTCTTTAATCCTGATCCATATGTATAAGTTTAACACTGTGTCATTAAATAATTGAATATTTAACTCTAAGTGAACTGGCTGAGGTCTGGCTGCTCAGGATAGTCTGGTTTCCTTTTGGCAGGCTCAAAGGAAATGAGCGGAGGCACTGAGAAGTGGCTTCTTATCCGAGTGGCTTGTTGACCGATCGCCTCAGGTTAAACCTGTATGTCCTCTGCACCACAGCCAGCCTGCTGTGTCAATTCAGCACACATGCACTCATAATGCTGTGCCACTCACTTATTCTCTATTTAACGCAGCAGTATAGCTCCTCAGCTCATGACAGCTGTCTCGTTTCAAACGTACCGGCCCCTACCTGCCATTTACATTCACTCCCGCAGCAAATATGGTAATCATTGTGATTTAAACCGGTGTTTAGCCGTTTGCTCTGAGGGGATATGCCCACGAGCGCAATTCAACTCTCCGCTGTACTTACACACATGCACCAGTGCGTTTGGTTCAGCAGAAATAGAGCCATTACCGTGATCGATGATTTTATCATGTCAGCCGGTTGCGTGGTGATTTTCTTCAGCCGTGACTCTGGATCTTTTGTTCATTTTATCTTGTTTATGTTTTATTCAGGGACACCTGAATTGCGAGTGATGTTGTGAGCTCATGAATATTAATTAGCACGTATTGACGTTGCTAGGCTAGGTAATATTAGACCATTTATGTCACATTATTTGATTAACATTCACAAATTAAACCCTCACTTTGGTACTATTCATAAACTATGGAAACCTGTTTCCGCCACTGAATAAAAAAAGAAAAAAGGTAATTGCGACTTTTTATCTCGCAATTCTGACTTTTTTTTCTCAGAATTGTGAGATATAAACTCACAGTTGTGAGAAATGAAGTCAGAATTGTGAAATATAAACTGGCAATTCTGATATTTTTTCTCAGAATTTCGTGATATAAACTCGCAATTCTGAAAACATATCAGTCTTTTTTTCTTCTCAGAACTGGACTTTATAACTCGCAATTCTGAAACAAATAAACAAATAAAAATTATTCAAGTTGTCACTTGACTGACATTTCTCAAAAATTAAGACACAATGGCCCGGTTTCACAGACGGAGCTTAGACTAAGCCAGGATTAGATCATAGTACAATGAGGACATTTAAGCAATTTTTAGAAAAACACATTACTGGTGTGCATCTTGAGACAAAATAAAGGCACTGATATATTTTAAGATCAGCCAGTGCAAGTTTTTTTCAGTTGAAACAGCTCAGACTTACATTTTAGTCTAGGACTAGGCTTAAGCCTTGTCTGTGAAACCAGGGGAATAAATAAATAAATTAATTAATTAATTAAAATAAAAGTTAAAAAAAATCATTGATCTTTTTTCAACATAAATATAATTTTGGCATCAAACTGATATGAATGACATTTTATCATCATTTCATTCAGTACTGAATTCAGTTTGTAGTTCTTTGAGCCATGGATGTCCGTGAATTTTTCCAATGGGTTTTTAGAATAGCATTCATTGAGTAAAATAGGGTCTGTGATTAATATCACTTGAATAAACATGTGCAGTCAGTTACATTAATTACACACTTTTGTACCTCAAACATGAATTTTTGAAACAGTTGTGTGCTTTAAAGTTGCTAACAAGCTGCCACATAAGAGTAGACAGCTGATTCAGACACACATTTGTGGATAAACTGTGCACAATTAGACTTATCAAGATGCTCTTGATTTCATATTTTTTAAAGAGCAGGAGTTCATGAAAAGTGTTATTAACAGCATTTAGCTGTGATATTGACTTTGACACGTTATATCATTAACTAGCCTTTAATAAGCAGTATAAAGTTGAAGTAAAAGAGACAGATTGTCAGTCATGTATTTCATTAACCTCTCTTACTCACCGTCACTAAAACAATTACATGCACTGATCAACAGAACACTTGTGCTAATTTCTGAGGGCGGCTGCTTCAATTGCTTCCAGTTACTCAGCCATTTAAATTCATGAAATAATGAACATATGAGCTCCCCTTCAGCGCTCTGTATACTGTAACTCCATCAGATGTCTGATTAACAAGGGACTAGACTTGGACCGTGGTCTTATATGCCAATTACAGTCTGATAATGGCTACTTAGCAACATACTCTAGTAAATGCTGCTGGGATTTTTTTCCCATTTACATATATAATGAGTGGAGATGTATTGAGTTTTGGTGAAAGATCACTTTTGGCTAGGATTTCTGTAATAGATGAGGTTTCAAACTCATTTACAAGCCACAGTTGCAGGGCAGGATGAGATCACCTTAAATCTCCACACTTCAGTGCATCGTAATTATGAAAATGCACGATTAATCCAATTGAGCAAGATGCTATACTTTGTCATCTGTTGACTGTCGCCTGACGTGCTGCTTGTTGAAATGAGCAGAATTCATTGAATACCCAAAGCGTGCCTGTGGTTGCATTCTTCAACTCAGATAATACAAGCATGCACAACGAAAATGCTTACAATCATTTATGCATGCTTTGTTTTGTCTTGGCAATGTAAATTCCAGGCAGAACTCGGAGAGAGCCGTGTGGTGGGCGACTCAAACCACACAGTGCTGACTGGGTCTCTCTGGCCCACCTGTTCCTGACAATGACCACTTAGTTCTGGGGTCTGCACCAGCCCATCTGGAACAATGGAGCGAGTCTACCATGCAGGAGTGGTGAAACTGTAAAGACATTAAAGTGTGCTTAAATAACTGCAGTTGTTGTCTGTCTTTTGCTGTTTATGGTGAAAGTTATGTATGTAACCAATTGTATAGCCTAGCCTACATAAAGAAAACCTCTGAAAAGTTGAAAGACAAACTGTTGAAAACAAAAGCTGAATTTATTGACCATTGTGTTCTATACTGTGTTTTTTCTTTTACTTGTTTTCTTCATTGTTGTGCTGGACCCGATGTAAGTAAATGCCGAGTTTGCGCATATTCTTCTCTGTCACTTAAAATAATTTTAAATTATTACTGTTTTTCTTTCTTTATTATAATACAGTATAATCACGCTCAATTGTATGTTATAGTCACAGTCATGCTTAATTTCATGCAAGATGTTGCTTAAACAGATTACATAAGTAAGTTATATTAAAATTTCAGAAGGTATAACAAAGTCACATCTTATTGACAAAAGTCTTTTTAAACAATATTGACAAAAAAAAACTTTTAAAGGAAATAGTTATTTTTAACCAGGCAAATTTTAAACAACAAAGACTTTGAAGTCAATTATAGGTTGATGAACACTTTTTTAAGGAAATGGTTATTGTTAACAATGCTAATTTTAAAAGACATAAACTCTTTGAAGTCAGTTATAAATATCGGTTGTTGCAAATGGAGCATATTTTACTAAAAGAGCAATTTTATGCTGTGCTGGTGTCTACCTGCCTCTTTCCCATTATTCACTTTTGAAAAATGTCTTGTTTAAAAATATCACAGACTGCAAATAATATTCAAGTTGTTAATGGCCAAGTTCAAGTTGGTTAATGGTTACGTTCAGCATTATTACATCATTAAATAGCTCTCCTGATGAATGATAGCAACTACCGAATGACATTGTTTAGACTATCCTGGAAATTCATAATGCAATTTTCCAAAGTGTAATTTAACCTAATTTGTCAAGGTAATGGTTTTAGTAATTACATTTAATTCACGTTTTACACCATTTTTGCTGAGCTAAACGCAACACCTCGAGTGGGCGACGACTACTACCTCTGAGCAATTTGTGCTGGCACACACAAAAAAAAAACGCTTTAAGACATCCTAATGCTGTCCTCGCACTCTGAAACATTCTGCTGATGTGCAGTTTGTTTGTATGACTGACTTTCCTCAAAATAGCTGGTTTCTAGCCGGGGATATAAGAATGAAGTCTGTTCCTATTGCTTCTGCTGTTCGGTTACAAAAGTTCATGAAATGCACAGTTAAAAATGTAGTGTTGTGCCTCAGTGCCGCTGCCTAGCTATAATTATGGCATATGACAATATGCTTTGAAGCATGAAAGCGCGTAGTATTCTTCCCTCAGCAAATGCCAGCTTTTTTTCTGCTCCTTCCTATCATTGCGCTGCTGTTATGTCAGGCTGAAAGTGCTATATCAGTTGCTAATGGTTATTTTGACACATTAAATCATCTTTCATGTCACTCTGGATGTGAAGGAGTTTCCTGTGTCTCCGTCCCTCAGCCTATTTCTCTGCCTTGCGGTGGAGATTTGGCATGAATGGGCCTCGTGGGGAAACTCATTCAGCAGCATGACTGAGCAAGACGACGGATTTTCGGTCCTGCATTTGCACATTCACACCCTGCCGTCTTCTAAGTGTCACTCGTAAGATTCCCTTTTGGCTCGAGGGAATGAGAACCTGGATTTTTTTACTTAATATTAGTCTGTTTCCAAAGGGTCACAAGTACACTACGTCCTGTTCAGCCTCGGGCCAGCGTGACATAACCCCCGTCTCATAAAGCTGTGATCGAGGACTCTCCAGACAGAGTAACATCTCAGCCAGCAGCCACAGGGCTTCTGCTGTGCTCTAGATCACTTCAAAATGAGGTTACTGTCTAGCCGGAGTCGTGCCTCCTTGGGGAATGATAATTTCTTATTAATTTTTCAGTTCTGGAAAGGATAAAAATGGTCGTTGTGCCTTTGCAACATTTCCTTAATTGTTTTTTGATAGTTAGTCGCTTGCTTTCACTTGGCAAGCTCGAAATCTCGCACATCTGGATCCGAGCCAGAGATCTCATGGTCAATAAGTGCGAGGAGCTCATTTGATATTAAAATCCATTTGGAGGCAGTTGCAGACATCAAACTTGGCATTATCCAGCAGTTCAGTGCCAGCGGTGAAATGTGAATGCAGCCATAGTCTGTGGATGCTGTCATTGTCTCCGGGACCCTCATCTCTCAGTGAAGGACGGCACACAGGCTGCCTCTGAAAAGCCTGTTGTTTTTCCCAGAATGCCGGGGAGCTGAATACAAGTGATTATTATCCAAGATCTGCCTGCTTTCTATAGCCAAGTTCATTTATCCTCTCAGTGACAATCGATAATACCTGGCTAAACACAGATTCGATTTAAAAAAGAGTTTCTTTTGCACTATATCCTAGAGCTTAGTAAATTTAAAAATCATTTGAGGCATAGATCAATTGTCTGATGAAGCAGATCTGGGTTTTTTTCATGTATGAATGATGAGTTCACAACAATGCCCTCTTTAACAGCAAAACATGTCATTTCATGATGTTCTTATTCATGTGTGTTTGTTTACAGGAGGCAGAATGGCATTGCGATGAGTTTACCAAAGGAGCCTGTTTCAGTCGAGGCAAATCAGAGGTAAGTACCTTTCAGTTTTAGAAACTGTCGCTGGGGTAGTACCCTTTCAAAAAGGTAATAATATGTACCTTTTAGGTGCTAATTTTTACTATTATGCACCCTTTAGGGATATAAAGTTACACCACAACAGTGACAGCTTTTGTACCTGAGAGTGTTTAAACTCTCCAAATATTTAATATTTTGGTTAAACATAGTGTGTGAATTATAAAAGAAATTTTAGGGGGATACATTTTTTAGTTAATTTTGGAAACCTTGGAAAGATTTTTGATTCAGCAAGGATGCATTAAGTTGATCAAAAGTGACAGTAAATATATTTATAATGTTTCAGATTATTTCTGTTTCATAAAGGCTGATCTTTTAAGAAATCCTGAAAAAAAAAATGTATGATGGTTTCCACAAAAATATTAACAGTAAAACTGTTTTCAACACTGATAATTGCTGATAATCAAATGTTTCTTGAGCACCAAATCAGCATATTAGAATGATTTCTGAAGGATCATGTGACACTGAAGACTGGAGTAATGGCTGCTGAAAAATTCAGCATTGCCATCACAGGAATAAATTGCATTTTAAAATATATTCTAATAGAAAGCATTTTAAAATGCAAAAATATTTCATAATATCACTTTTTTTACTGTATTTAATCAATGCAGCCTTGGTGAGAGCGTAAGAGACTTACTGTACTTCAAAAACTAAGAAAATCTTACCAACCCAAAACTTGTGAATGATAGAGTATAATTGACATTTGAATTTAATGATGTGGAATTAAAATGAATTTAAATTCAGAACAATTAATAATCCAAGGAATAGCCATAACAAGAACCTTAAATGTTGGCTTGAAAAAAGTTGAATGTTGGCATGGTCAGTTTAATTCACATTTAACCCATAAATTTTATATCCATAATAGTACCTATTTATTACCTATTTATTTAAATAACTTCCAATACTGATCCTAACAGAAACCACTAAAGCAGCATCCTGTTGCTATAGTAACCTCAGGTGCAATTTCTGTTACCATTTGACGCCACATGGAAATGAGCTAACTAACTAGTAATCTGACCTTTGTGGTTACTGAAACGTGATTGGTTTCAGACTTACCTTTTGTTTTGACTACTTTTGGTGGGGGAGGAGTGAATTCAAACCCCCAAACCCCATTGTAATTCGCACCCTGAATGAAGGTTGTTTTAAATATTACCTGTACTTAAGAAAGCAATCGCCCTCCTAAAGTAGCTAACCCATTATTTATGGCATCTCTCTTGCTCAGGCATTCCCACGTCTCTTCCACTTTGCTATAGAGCCGTTTCCATGGCACTTCAGCACTGACTCCCTTGTGTTTTTGAAGGCTGACTGAATCGGATCAGATTTGTGCTACAAAATGTTTCTTAAATCTCCTTAATATTTCACTTACTCCAGCTCTGTCAAACATGAGACGGAGGGTTCCCCTTTGCTTTATAATATGCTACACTGAGCTGAGCCATTTTAAGTCATATGGGAGCTGTATTGGGACTGTGTTTGGGATTGCCGGCCATCCTTCCAGCCTGGGCTGAACCCCAAGGTGTATTTCTATTGGCCCCCGTGTGGTTTCAGCCTATGCGAACGGCCCCACGAGTGTTTTTTTAATTCGCTTGTGAAACGTGTTCTGAAGCCCGTAATAAGATGGATTACTCTGAGCAACATGTGATTGTAATTCAGAATTGCAGGAGGAAGCTGTTGTAACTTGCTTGAAATTGTGGAGTCTTGCTGTATCGACTGCACATGTGGCGTCTCAAAATATCTCTAAAGTAATAGTTCATCCCACGAAAAGAATATTTGTTCCAAAAAAGTGCCAGACTTTCTTTTTTTTCTGTGGAACACAGAAGGGTGTATTTTGAATGATGTCCTGGTTGCTCTTTTCCATGCAATTACAATGAAGGCTTTCAAGCTTCAAAGAGGGTGCACAAAAGCATCATAAAGCTATACTAAAATGCTGTATTCCGGATGTTTTGAAGTGATATGATAGCTAGGGCTGGACAATATGGCC
Source organism: Tor tambroides (assembly GCA_021397915.2). NCBI lineage: Eukaryota > Metazoa > Chordata > Actinopteri > Cypriniformes > Cyprinidae > Tor > Tor tambroides. The sequence continues at coordinate 11,821 of JAFVLL020023874.1, forward strand.
AAAAAAATGATCATGATAAAATTTTTCATATCAGTCGATATCGATAATTATCACAATAAATTTAAAATCTTTTTTTCTTCATTTTTATATGGTGAAATGTTGTTGTTCTGACTGTTTGAGTTTTATTAAAATTAAAGTGAAAGTGAAGTGACATGCAGTATGGTGACCCATACTCAGAATTTGTGCTCTGCATTTAATCCATCCAAAGTGCGCACACACACAGCAGTGAACACATACACACACCGTGAACACACACGCCCAGGAGCAGTGTGCAGCAATTTATGCTGCGGAGCCCAGGGAGCATTTGGGGGTTTGGTGCCTTGCTCAAGGGCACCTAAGTCATGGTGGAGAGAACGCTGGACATTCACTCCCCCCACCTACAATTCCTGCCAGACCTGAGACTTGAACTCGCAACCTTTGGGTTACAAGTCCAACTCTGTAACCATTAGGCCACGACTTCCCCATTGGAAGACCAATTAACCATTGGTCTTCCATAATAGCATATATTTAGATCATGATAACCACAGTTAAAACCACACATATAGCACCTCAATACCATGGTAAAATATAAATATATTTTTCTTTCATATTTGTATATGAAAAACAGTAGTCTAAATACATTTAGTACAAATGCACAAACGCTACAGCTTAATCACAAAAATACTGTAATTACACTCTAAAAACCCAAGGGCTGGGTAAATATTGGACAGAACACATTTGGGGTTAATTTTACCCAGCAAATTGGGTTATTTATTTAACCCATCATAATGAGTTGATTTAACCCAGCTAATGGGTTGATTAATTTTTATTATAATATGGCTTATTTTTTACTTTATACATAAAATAATGTTTACAGATTAACTTAAATCCTCTAAACTTTTGTAAAATACTAAAAGCATTGTTTATCGTTTTTATGTATACATATTGCCTATTTAAACTCGTTTAACGAACATTAAAAGTAAACATTAAACATAAGTACTTCACGTGTAATCGTCCAGTCTATGTTATTCCGTTTCCAACGTAACAGCGCGGGCTCTCATGCCCGAGCTGGAGTCGTGTTCGGTGGGGAACTGCTCACGGCTAAGACCGCCACCCTGCATTTCACTCATAGCCGAAATAAAGTTAGTTAGTTAGTCGTGATGTATTGTCAAGTGTGGTGACCCATACTTGAAATTGGTGCTCTGCGTTTAACCCATCCAAGTGCACACACACAGCAGTGAGTAGTGAACAAATGCACCACACGCACACGCAGAGCAGTGGGCAGCCATTGCTCCAGCGCCCAGGGAGCAATTAGGGGTTCGGTGCCTTGCTCAAGGGCACCTCAGTCGTGGTATTGAGGGTGGAGAGAGCGCTGTACATTCACTCCCCCCACCTACAATTCCTGCCAGCCCGAGACGCAAACTCGCAACCTTTCGATTACAAGCCCGACTCTCTAACCATTAGGCCACGACTGCCTTCATAACCTGCCCAAAAACAAACAGTAAACAGCTCTGAGGAAATATTTTAACATCCAAAGTATTTGTATTCTGTATCTTCATGAATAAAATCCTTTATTTTAAGCAGAGTATCAGGCTTTTCTATCACGCGATAAGACCAGCCCGATCTCACGGCAATTTGTACATATTTTACGAGGTGGCTAAGACCGACGTTTAGGTGATTCACACCGCGTGCCTGTATGTTGCTCTGCATGAAACTGAACGATATACAGCACAGTAACGATACCTGTATTTACCGAAGAAATGCATCAATTCGATGGCACTTAGAACGGCTCTCTCCAGAAGAGGACGCAGAATCCCTGCGATAAATAACTCAACCGCTGGGTTACTTCTGACCCAGGATCTGAGTAAAACAAAAACTACCCAAACATTGGGTTGTTATGTCTGACCCAGGAGCTGGGTAAAACTAAAACAACTACCCAAACACTGGGTTGTTACATTTGACCCAGGAGCTGGGTAACATAAAAACTACCCAAACACTGAAAAAAATAACCCAAAAAAAATGACCCAAAAGGCTCAACCCAGCATTTGGGTCAAAAAAATAACCCAGGATTTATGGGTTAACCCAGGATGTATGTCTACAATAATAATATAATAAAATTTATTATGATTGTCCCACATTTCTGCCACAATGTAACTACGCTATTGTGTTGCTACAGTAAATCCATGGTAAATGATGGCGATTTGTAGATTGAAAAGTCTTCTGACTGTATCGTTGCGCACAGCGTTTCTTCTGTTTGTCAGTGTTGTTTCATCTGGCTTTAAAGTAGTTTAAATCGCAGAGTCATTTGTATTCTTCGCTGAATAACGAGTAAATGCATCTGCTTTAGTGAGCTTGCTTGAGCCGAGCGAATAAACGTGTGTCGCGGTTCAAATGAGTAGCGCTGTTTCGTTCAGCTTCTGACGCATAAACATTATATCGAACATTTATCGAACTTTTGTTTTCGTTTTATAAAGGAAAATTATATCATTTTATCGCCCAGCCCATCACACCAGATCTGTGAACTGAATCAGTCGATTAATTGAAAAGCTCTACATGAAGTTTAAATTCTCTCATGATTTCACAAAGCTATTGTATGGCTTCAAAAGATTTGAAATGTAGAATGCTATTTGTATGGACCACTTTTATGATACTTTATGAAGCTTGAAAGCCACAGTCCTCAAAAGAGTGACCAGTGCGATTCTTCAAAATCCTTCTTTTGTGTTCCTAAGAAGAAAGAAAGTCATATGAATGGAACAACACAAGGGTGAATAAGGACATAATTTCCATTTTTTTTGCAGTGAACTATTCCTTTTAAGACTTTTTGGTTGTTTTACACATCACAAAGCATTATGAAAAGGTTTTTTGTTTTTTTTTTAATTTTGCAAAACATTATCTTTAATTGAATTCTATGAGTAATTGTGTCTTTCAACCGCTGCATCTGGTTTCCTTGAGTCTGTTGTTTCAAGAACAAAGGAAAGTGTTTGATAGAGTGAATGGTGTTCTGTCGACTTAGTATTATTTGTAATGCAAACAGTGCATAGCAGCCACTATATTACACTATGGAGTGTAGCCATCTGTCAGGGGTTTTCATAAACATGTCACATTGTGATGTGGTAGGCATATTAAATCTCCGTTTATTTACACATACAGCAAAGCACTGCCCCCCAGCCAAATTGCGTTAGTAAATGTAAATCATCCTTTTCTTTTCAGGACTCCGCTTAGTGCAGGGAAATTAACGGCTTGACGAGTTAACAGCCATTCTGATGAGCAAATAAAGTTGACCCCCTCAAGCACTGCCTTGGAACACCTTTAAATCAACAGAGAGCGAGACAGGGCGACGGGGTTTCAAGTACTTGAGACAAGCATGATTTACTGGCTCCTAAATTCTCAAAAAGCCTTATAAAACCACACCGAACTGAAGCAGTACGGTTCAAGAAGTCCTGCAGCTGGTCTAATATAGCAGAAAATCTGATGGAAGACAAATGTAACCTAGCTTCTGTACTGTAAAGGCTTCGTATTTCTGGAAGTTGTCCAAAGTCCCTTTAAGGGAGGGCAGTTTGGAAACACCACAGACAGCTATTTTTTTCCTATAGCTTCTGTACCTATTACAGTGGAGAAAGAGTTCGTCAAGATTACATTTTGAAACATTTAAGGTTAAAACATCATTCAAATCAAACAATAATGGTCCCATAAATTTGCCTTAAAGAAACAGAAATAGTGACAAATCTCTTCTTCTGTATTGTCAATGTCAGTGTCATTGTCACTTTATTTGTAGCGCACAATTAAAACAACAGCTGTTGGCCAATGTGCTGTATATAATGTAGGTTAATACTCAATACAGATAAACACAAACAAACAATAAAGAACAAAATAGCCACTGCATCAGTTAAAAGCTATAGAAAATGGTTTGAGTTTTGATTTAGAAGTAACTACAGTTGTGGCAATTGTGGGCGTACATCTGAATATAACGGATTATCAAAAAAAGTCACAATTTAAACAGACTAAATGATTAGAAATCTCCAACATACATTATACATTTAGAAGCCAGTCATTTCTCTGGAAGATTGGTGTCATTCGGATTTTTTTGTTGTTGTTGTTATTGAAACATACACAGATGAATTGTTGATAATAAGATCAGTAACATCCATTTAGAAAATATATGCGGTGTAAATTTTTAATAATGACTTATGAATATGAATATGATTTCACTCGTTCATTTTTTGCTAAATTTTTACACTTATAGTGTTTATAGTGACTATAAAATAGTCAATACTAACAGAATAAAAGACTAGAAAGAAAAGAATAGAAGAGATTTTGTTTTGAAACAATTAAAGTTCAGTCAGCAATAAAATCTAACAACAGGGCTTCTTTTGTTTAAATAATTGTAAAAAAACAAACAAACAAAAAAAATTAAATTCTGTCATTAATTACTCACCCTCATATCGTTCCAAACCCGTAAGACCTTCATTCATCTTCAGAACACAAATTAAGATATTTTTGATGAAAGTGGTACTGTCGTGAACACACGTTGAAGTCTGACATGGAAGAGAAGAAATTGTTGTCATTATTTTTGTTTTCTTTGCGCACAAAAAATATTTGTGTAGTTTCATAAAGTTACAGCTGAACCACTGATGTCACGTGGACTATTTTAATGGTGCCCTTACTGCCTTTCTGGGCCTTGAACATGTCAGTTGCATTGCTGTCCATGGTGGGTCAGAAAGCTCTCAGATTTCATTAAAAATCTTATTTGTGTTCCAAAGATGAACAAAGGTCTTACGGGTTTGGAATGACATGAAGGTGAGTAATTAATGAGAGAATTTTCATTTTTCCTTTAACAGAAAGGCAGGACTTCTATTCATAGTGTGTTATGATTTTGCCCACACATTTTTCTGAGTTGGCTCGATTTTGCATTTGTGATGCTAATAGTCAACACTTTTGCTACCGCTTACACATCTTCCCTTATGTCTTTTCACAGGAGGAGTGCCAGAATTACATCCGTGTTCTACTCGTCAACGGCGACAGGCTGTTTACATGCGGAACAAATGCATTCACTCCAATTTGCACCAACCGCACGGTAACGTAAACGCATCAGTGCACTTAATGTAATGCACTAGCTTCTTGACCTGATGTTATGCTAGCTTTGTCCCAAGTTTCCTCTCCCACATTGACCTCCTTTGACATTTTCATCGCTGCGTGGGTTGTGTAGCATAGCATGTGGTATTTCAACCAAAGCCTGTGGTTTATTTCAATAAAAGATTTGTTCATGCTTCACCTCAGAAGAAGCTTTCTTGAGATCTAGACAAAAAAACAACAACAATAGCAACCAAGGCCTGTTTTTCTAATAAAGTGGGAACTTGTAGTATCTCTAAGTCTCTTGTCCTTTGTGGAAGGTTCACACTTGTTATGCAGGTGTTGTGCGAGTGTTTACACTTTATCTGAACACAAATTTTTCCAACGCATGGGTTGCAGCATAGTTGCCACGTATCGCAATAAATGCCACTCAGTGCGGCTGATTGAAAGATAAGCATCTCCGCCAAGCACATTTACTGACATCCCCCATTATTCCCCCTCACATCTCCTAGTTTTCATTCATGCATGTAAGTCTCTTGTGCTCGAATCCCCGAATTTGAATGACTGGATTACTCTTCTATCCTTTCCTCAAACCTGATAATGATGATGACAGTCGATTCGCATACGATGGCAATCATCTCCTCGGTGGCTCTTTGAAGGATGGCAGGAATTATTGACTCAAAGCTAAATCACCCCAGGGATTTACCATCATAAGTACCTCGTGCCAGCAGGAAAGGACTTAGCGCAGCCAGGAAGGCATGAGCGAAAAGTCTCCGTCGTGTCCTTGTAACGCCGCCAGTAAAGCCGTATCTTTAAACAAGCGGCTATCGAGGTTGTAGTGTCGCTCAAACACAGCTGCTGGTCTCCTGAAGAGGCGTCTTTCAACCCTTTCCATTAATGTGCATTTTGGTAGCGTGTCCATATCTACGAAGGCTTCCGAGTGCTATTTGTCAGAAGGTTTTCCATCAATAAACGCCTTTCATCTTTCTTCACGCCCAAGAAAAGGCACATCCGTTCAGGCGTTGGCTCAGGGAGAAGTATCTCCCTGGCACTGCCGCTTCAAAAGACTGCTTCGCCTTGCCAAACATGCAAATTCGCCGGACTTTATTGCCAGCTAAATGGGCTCCGGGGTCCTGAAGGAAGCCGAGACACTTCCAGCCATTCGCGGAGGTTTTCTTCGAGCCAGCATCAAGGATAATCCCCCTTTACATTGATTACACAGGGCAAGTGTTGTGGCCGTCAGCTGCATGTAAGATAAAAGCATTCAAGAGAGGCCACACAGGATCTAATCCGCCTTCGGGACAGACCGATAGGGTTGAGCACAATGCAGTATGTCAGATTTCCACGTACAAAAATAAGCTAGTCACTGAAGGCATGACATTTCGAGCTGCATAGATAAATTTACTGCTGCTTGAGATGTATTGCTCAATTTGAAAACCATTCACTTGTCATTTTTCTGGTAATAGATGCCAGATGCATATGGAAGGTAGGAGCGTCATTATAAGAGAAGCTTTAACTGGATTTTTCAAACATGTTTTTGATGCCAATTTTTATCACATTTTTAAATATGATGAGCAGGATTTGGCTGTGCTCTCAAAGGAAACAGCACTAACAGCTCTTCAAATCCTCTCCCTTGTGAATACTGCAAAAAATGATTTTCTTTATTGATTTCCATTACAAAATTCAGAAAATTCTTTCATCAAGATACACTTATTTGACAAGGAGAACTACTTAGAATATCTTAGATTCTTAGATGTGTAGGAGTAATTACTATAAATTAAGTCTTGTTTTCTTAAATATTAAAATTAAGTGTATGCTCAAAGGAAGAAAAAATATCTGTGAGTTGGGTAAGAAGAAATTTTTTTTTTTTTCTTTTTAAATATATATATATGTATTTTTTTCTGTAAATATATTATTGTTTTAAGCTCAAAATCTTTTAATTTTGATGGATTTAAAATTTTAAACAAGACTTAATTTCTTAGGTTATTTTGTTTCTCAAGTAAATGTTTCGCATTGTTTGTTTTTTCTGTGTAAATGCAAAGAGTGTTTAAATATTTCCACTAGAAAACAAGACAAAAATACTGAGTAAGACAATCATATTTTGCAGTGATAACAGAAGCGGTCCTTTAAATCAGTGGTTCTAAACCTTTTTTTACTTCAAGGCCCATATTGTTCACAACAATTTTCCAAGGCCCCATGACTTTATATGAACAGTATATTCATTATAAACATACCTATGGCATTTTAAGATTTTAGCTTAGACTTTTCTAGGTCCACAAATCATACGTTTAAAATGAAGCTTCCTCATATATCCAGGTTTTCCAAGAAGCAGCAATCCTGTTTTTTCAAAGTTTTTTTCAAGTTGTTGAGGGGGTGATCAAGAAATATCTTAATTTTTTGTTGTTTTAGCTTGTTTTCATGCTTGTTTGGTCTTATTGTAAATCATTTTAAGGCCCTCTTGGAAGTTTGCCGAGGTTGAGCCTGGTTGAGAACCACTGCTTTAAACTGATATGGTTCACTAATGGCTTCTCTAGTAGTTCAGATGGAGAATTTTCTGGATGTCTCCGTTCGCCCGCATGAAGGAACAGAAATCGGTTCAAAAAACTTGGACCAGCATGAAAAGTCATACTCACTTCCTTTGGTGGCATATCCCTTGTGCTTATTGTATACAAATGGAAATTACCTCCCTGTCATGGTAGCTTCCCATTGCTGGCTAAATGTCACGCTAAGCAAGAATCAAGGCTTTTCCATACTACACATAAGGACAGAACGGGTGTGTTGCGAACGATTAGCATTTAGCTATTGCAGCCGCCACTAGGCATGACAACCAAGTAATGAGATAAACATTTTTGCCGTCTCACAAAATAGCACACGACACGGCTGGAAGTAGGCCGAGCCTTTCCGCAATAATAAATGATTCGAACGGTGAAATAGTTTTCACTGCCACATCAGCGCCTCGCGTAAACAAAATTAGAACATCTTCGAGACTTCTGTCCGTGGAAATGTTTGGACGTATTTCTCAATTTATACTCAAAACAAACTAATTATTTTAGGTCTGGCTAGATTTATTTTTTGTATTCCGTTTGTATTTACTAAAATGTTTACTAGTGTTTCAGGTATAAGAATTCAATCTCTGTTTCTCTGCACAGCTGACTAACCTGACCGAGGTCCATGATCAAATCAGTGGGATGGCACGCTGCCCCTATAACCCTCTGCATAATTCCACTGCCCTCATCACTTCCAGCGGGGAGCTGTATGCCGCCACAGCCATGGACTTCTCCGGCAGGGACCCGGCTATCTACCGCAGCCTGGGAGGACTTCCACCTCTGCGTACTGCTCAGTACAACTCCAAATGGCTCAATGGTATTGTATGAAAGATATTTCATTCGGTTATGACATTACAAGAAAAATGGAATTTCTGTCATCATTTACTCACCTTCATGTCATTCCAAAACTGTATGAATTTCTTTCTGTAACACAAATGAAGATATTAGGCAGAATGACAGCCTCCATCACTGTTCACTTTTATTTCATGAAAAAAATAGACATAATGAAAGTGGATGGTGACTGAAGCTGTCAGTCTCTAACATTTCTGCCTAACATTGGCTTTTTTGTTCTAGAAGTTCTGAAAAACAAAAGGGGGTGTAAATGATGACATTTTTTGTGGGGAGGGGGGTGTGAGATGTTCGTTTAGGTAGCACATCTGTTTTGAAGAGCTCTGCTTGGTTAATTAGTGCAGTTGTTCTCAACTGGAGGTTCACAACACAAAAATAGGCTGCAGGTCTGTTCTGATAAGGTTTCAAATATCTTCAAGAACAATAATAAATACAAGTGTAACTTAAATGTAAATGTGCATATTTGGAAAAGCAAAATAAATATACTTATGATCCTTTAAAATAAGTGAGAAAGTGCTTCCCAGATCTTTTGTTGTTTGCTTCAAATAGCGTGTATCTAGTCAAGTTTGACTGTGTTTTGGTACAGCATCAGTCATATCATAGAAGGTAGACAAAACAGCATATGCGAGCGTGAGTGGGTTGTGCAACATGCCATCATCCTTAAAAACCATGAACAACACTACAGAAAAATGAACACAGTTTTAGTAATTTTAATCAGCAGTTGTGTCCATCTGGCTTGTAAAGGAAAACAAATTGAAAACCATTGGTGTTTTGGCTGGAGTGCTGTATGATATTAGATTTTGGCACAAAAGCAAAACTGACCATCTTAAAGGAACAGTTCACCCAAAAATGAAAATTCTGTCATCATTTACTCACAATCATATGATTCCAATCCTGAATGACTTAAAGGGATAGTTTACCCAAAAATGAAAATTCTGTTATTAATTACTCACCCTCATGTCATTCCAAACCGTAAGACCTTCATTCATCTTCGGAACACAAATTAAGATATTTTTGATGAAATCCGAGAGCTTTCTGACACTCCATAAACAGCAATGCAACTGAACTGACATCGTGAAAACAGTCCATGTGACATCAGTGGTTCAATCGTAATTTTACAAAGCTACGAGAATACAACGTGCGCAAAGAAAACAAAAATAACGACTGGTGGAAGACGGTAACTCAGGGGAGAAGAATTGTTGAATAAAGTTGTTATTTTTGCTTTCTTTGCACACAAAAAGTATTCTCGCAGCTTCATAAAATTACGGTTGAACCACTGATGTCACATGGACAGTTTTAACGATGTCCTTACTGCCTTTCTGGGTCTGGGAACATTTCAGTTGCGTTGCTGGCTCTAACATTTCTGCCTAACATTGGCTTTTTTGCTCTACATTATAAGTTCTGAAAAACGAAAGGGAGTGTAAATGATGACATTTTTTGGGGGGAGGGGGTGTAAGATGTTCGTTTAGGTAGCACATCTGTTTTGAAGAGCTCTGCTTGGTTAATTAGTGCAGTTGTAATCAACTGGAGGTTCACAACACAAAAATAGGCTGCAAGTCTGTTCTGATAAGGTTTCAAACATCTGCAAGAACAATAATAAATGCAAATGTAACTTAAATGTAAATGTGCATATTTGGAAAAGCAAAATAAATATACTCATGATCCTTTATTTCATTCATCTTCGGAACACAAATTAAGATATTTTTGATGAAACCCGAGAGCTTTCTGACACTCCATAAACAGCAATGCAACTGAACTGACATCGTTAAAACAGTCCATGTGACATCAGTGGTTCAACCGTAATTTTACGAAGCTACAAGAATACAACTTGCGCAAAGAAAACAAAAATAACGACTGGTGGAAGACGGTAACTCAGGGGAGAAGAATTGTTGAATAAAGTTGTTATTTTTGCTTTCTTTGCGCACTAAAAGTATTCTCGTAGCTTCATAAAATTACGGTTGAACCACTGATGTCACATGGACAGTTTTAACGATGTCCTTACTACATTGGCTCTCGGATTCCATCAAAAATATCTTAATTTGTGTTCCAAAGGTGAACGAAGGTCTTACGGGTTTGGAATGATATGAGGGTAATTAATGACAGAATTGTCATTTTTGGGTGAACTATCCCTTTAATTTCTTCTGTGGAACACAAAAGATCATTTGAAGACTGTTGGTAACCAACAGTTTTAGTCACCATTTACTTCCATTATATGGAAATATATATAAAAGATGACGGAATTTTCATTTTTGAATGAACTGTCTGTCCCTTTAACTGTAGACCTTAATCTTTTCTCCAAACCTAAACATCAATGTCCAAATTGAAAAAACTGGCTGAGCTGATGGGTTTAAAAATTATATCAGAAAATCTTGACAGAGAAGAATTTTACCTGATTTACATTCACATTAACTTTTTCCAATTGATTTTTTCCTTCTTCATGTTGTGCAAATGTGCAAAGCTCCTCACCACAAAAGAAAATGAATTTGCTGTCAGTCACAACCACCTCGCTTTGAATCTTACGAAGTTGTCCATGACGGTTGCTCTTTTTACCTTTGAGAGGCTCGTGTGTTCATCTGTTTTGAATGGAGAACGATAATTAAATGAGTAAGCTCGCTTTGATCATTTCTCATCGTAACCTTTCTCTTCTCCCATGACAAATGAGTTTGTCCATTACCTAAGCATAAGATTAATAAATGCATCTCGATGGGCCAGCGGTTCTGCTCCATGTGCAATCCGTTATTAATCAATGTCATCCTGTCCCCCGTTTCTGTCAAACTCAGAGCCCAACTTCGTTTCCTCCTATGACATTGGCAACTTCACTTACTTCTTCTTCCGTGAGAATGCCGTGGAGCACGACTGCGGCCGGACGGTGTTCTCTCGTGCCGCCCGCGTCTGCAAGAACGACATCGGGGGCCGATTTCTGCTGGAGGACACCTGGACCACCTTTATGAAGGCCAGGCTTAATTGCTCACGGCCGGGCGAGATTCCATTCAACTACAACGAGCTGCAGGGAACCTTTTTCCTGCCTGAACTCGAGCTTCTCTATGGGATTTTCACCACTAATGTGTGAGTAAAGCACCTTTTGATCACAACACACAGTTTTAAGATATCTGCTGTTATGTTCAGGGTTTCAAACCACAGAAGTCAGCTTATGACCTATTATTTCCTGCAGAACCTCAATTTTGTGGTCTGCATTATCAGCAAAACCTGTTATTAATTGCATAGGTTTTTTTGGGAGGGGTTTTTTTGTGAGGAGACTGTCATTTTAACACCATACAGTTGCTTTTTTCTTTAGTTTTTTTTTTGTTTGTTGTTTTTTTGCTTACCTGCTGTTATCTCTCTGGTAGTGTGTGATCTGTATCACAGTCAGCAATGGACAGATCCATTTTTCACATTATGATCCACTATGCTTTAATGATTGTCAGTGAAAAAAAGTGTTGCGTATAAGTGTGAGTGTGTTTGTGTGTGCTGACTGCCTACTTCTGACTCTGTTCACAGAAACAGCATTGCCGCATCAGCAGTGTGCGCCTTCAATCTGAGCGCTATTACCCAAGTGTTCAGTGGGCCTTTCAAGTACCAGGAGAACTCACGCTCCGCTTGGCTGCCCTACCCCAATCCAAACCCTGACTTTCAGGTAAGCACCCAGAAAATGACAGCCACTTTTACGGACAATATGCATTCGCTCCATCTGCTTTAAAAGTTAAGTGGCACTTTCCACAAATAGGGTACAGAATAGGGCCTGAAACTCTCAAATGGTCAGTGAAAGGAGGTGCTTAACCTTCAGAGAATGTTGATCACCATCCTCTTCATCAAAAAGTCATACTGAGTTTAACTGAGTGGTTTTTGTTATTTTCTAATAATAAACATAATTATATAATTTTTCTAGTCAATAGAAAAAAATTAATGATATGTAATGGGTAACAGGGTTGCAAATCTGATAAAAAAAAATATCAAAAGTGACAATAAAGACAATTATAATGTTCCAAAAGATAGAACTTGCTCTTCATCGAAGAACACTAAAAAGATATCACAGTTTCTACAGAAATATTAAGCAGCCCATCTGTTTTCAACATTTATAATAATAATAAATATTTCTTCAGCAGCAAATCAGTATATTAGAATGATTTCTGAAGCATCATGTGGCATTGAAGACTGTGGTAATGGCTGCTGAAAATTCAGCTTTGCATCACAGGCATATATTACATTTTAAAATATATTACATGATTTTTTATTTTAAATTATTATAATATTTTACAATATTACTGTTTTTACTGTATTTTTGATATTTTTGCAGCCTTGAGAAAGAGACTTCTTCAAAAACATTTTAAAAATCTTACTGACCCCAATCTTTTGAACAGTATTGTAGCTTGGGAGCAAATGCTGGAGAAAAAAAACAACAGCATAATTTTCCCATTCTGATCATTTCTTTTAAAATAATTCAGGTGACAAGGTTGAACTTGACTTGAATTCAGTCAACTACTAATATGTGTAAAAATAAACACACACACAAAACATTTTTTTTTTGTCTTCCCACAATGCTGTGAGAACTAATTAAAATTTGTTAATAATATAAATATTTTTACCTGATTTTGTAAATTAATTGAATTTGTATTTAACAGATTATGTCAAAATGATTGTGCATGAATTTAAGTGTTATATACAATTGAGGTGGGACAGGTCAAAATCACCATATTTTAAAAACTACCTATATTTCATTCTGGGTTAATAACAATACAAAATGTGGGATTTGTGTCTCTGCTGCTCTAATGCCAAATAATACAGTATTTGTGAAAAGTGCCAGGTCTCTTTCTGGTGGCAGCACTCCAGCGGTAAACACCCAAAAAAATAATTGACTTTCTCACCTCAACTACCACCTATGTGTGCCCAATTAAAACGAGATGGTGACTGATGTTTTTGGTTTTATTGCCTCATGTGTTTTGCCTGATTATTCACAGGAAAAAAAAGAATATGTGAGGCGAATTTTTATTTTTCTGAGCACTGTCCAATTATCCAAAACCCACAAACACCAAAGTCTGATATTGTCGATGATAGCGGAGGGGAGACAGATCTGGCCACGGTTCCTCAAGCCTCTCTCATGGTTGTTAATTTGCCTCAATTTCCATGTAATGCTTGTGAATTTATTAATAAAGTTGCCAGCTTATAACATTTTTGGCTGGACAATTACAATGATAAGAGCTAATAAAGCCGGTATTCATCTCCTGTGGAGTATTGCCAGCCACTTCACAATGACTGAGTCTGAAGTGCATTTAGTTTAAAGACTTTCTTCAGAAATCTAAACTCATGGTCAAACTCTGTGTCTAAAGTATTCACCCTAAATTGCTGGTAATTGTTGGAGGGTTAATCTAAAGCAGTTAAATGTGTTTTAATGCAGCGTGAGATCCATGACCAGGCCCAGAAGTACTTTTTATTTATATTTTCTATGCTGATTTTGGGTGAAATTCTCCGGAATGAATTTAAACATAGTAAATTGTGTTGAAAACCAGTTCAATTACATGTTTCACCTCTAATAACAAACACACAAGGGCCAGATGCTCTGAATGACATGTTCAGATTCTTTGAAAATCTTCAGCGCTTTCTGTTGGAATTGGGTGCAGATTCTGTGCGGGCCTGGTAATGACCCCATTAAAATGACTTGACTACCATATCTAGACCCTTTAAAAACTGTCTGATCAGCATGGACGTCTATTTTGGATCAGCTGAATCAGACTTTCTCATCTGGCTTATTGAAGCCGATCTCTGTGACCTGATAATTAAGTTTCCGAAGTCCACGTGAAAGTCTTTTTCATTCTTTTTCTCTTTGAACCACAAGGATTCATGACATACAGGAGGCCCACTTTATCTAGCTTGCTGTGACATCTTCATCAAGCATTTGTCCATGTTGTTGAGGCCAGATTTACAAGCTTCAAATTTATGGCTTCCAGCATTGATGGTAAATGGCTTGCCGTATATTCTGTTTTTGAAAGACCAACATGCACCCCATTTGAGTAGAATTATGCCTGCGTTGATCTCCTGCTGATTGATGTTGATTATATGTGATCCAAGAGAGAGTGCAGGTTTTGTGAGGCCAGCTAATTTGCTTCTCCATATAAAACCTTATTCATGGAGGAAAACAGTAATTTAGGGAAACAACTGCTAGCCAGATTTCTGCTTTTTCAGATTTCCTTTCCTATAGATGAAATTATCATGATTTCACACAACAAATGGGTTCTTCAGACCAACAGCTTTTAGTGACTTTTTCGCAGTTCTTTACAGACCATTAATCCTTTTTTTTCTTATCAGCCTCTTTCTGTTTGTATCTCTCTTGTTCTTTCTCAGTGTGGCACTATAGATTACGGCTCCTACGTGAACTTAACAGAGAGGAATTTGCAGGACGCCCAGAAGTTCATTCTGATGCACGAGGTGGTGCAGCCCGTCGTTCCTGTGCCATACTTCATGGAGGACAATGTGCGCTTCTCCCATGTGGCAGTGGATGTAGTGCAGGGCAAAGACATGCTCTATCACATCATTTATCTAGCAACAGGTATAGTACCACATCACCTTTACATAGAAGAAGTAGGAGTCTGTACTGTAGTATTAACACTTATGCACATTTAATATAGTCTGAAATAAGCATCGCATTAGATATACGTTACTGATGAAGGTTAATGGAGTTGCAGCATAAGATGCTCTACTAATAGCACACTACTTTCTGCAGAATTGCAAATGCAGTCCATTAGTTGTGGCAGATGCTAATAGTGAGTGATCTGATTAGTACAGAAGCTCATTTCGGCCTTAGTCAAAAATGGAAAAGATAATTTGTAAAATAAAGTTGAAAATAAGAAATAAAGTCACATGTGTGTGTGTATATATATATATATATTAAATAAATGAATACTTTTATTCAGCAAGGATGCATTAAAATACAATGTATCTATATCAAATAAATGCTACTATTTTGAACTTTCTACTGATCAAAGAATCCTAAAATAAAGGTATCAACAATAATAAGAAATGTTATTTGAGCAGCACATCAGCATATTAGAATGATTTCTGAAGGATCATGTGACACTGAAGACTGGAGTAATGGCTCCTGAAAATTCAGCTTTGTATCACAGGAATAAATATATTAAAATAGAAAACAGTTATTTTAAACTGTAATAATATTTCAGTTTTTTCTGTATTTTTTTTATAATCAAATAAATGCAGCCTTGGTGAGCCAATGAGACATTTTTCAAAAGCAAAATTTTAATGATCGCGTAGTTTTGAACAGTAATGTAAATACAGACACACATATATACAAGCCTGTCAGTCGATTCACACTGAAGACAGATACAGGTCACTAACAAACAAGAATATAAATAGTGGATAGTTAAAAGTACAGATCTGAGAAAAAAAATCTGAAATGAACATTAAAGCCTGTAATATGAAAGTAGTCAGAGAATCCCAGGTGGCCGACTTCTCATTAAACCCACAGCTTATTAGAATGTTACTT
>JAFVLL020023876.1:0-34536 GCA_021397915.2 Tor tambroides
CTATAATAATTGGTCATTGAATTGTTGTCTATAATAATGGGTCTTTCAAAGACTCTGATTCATTCAGGAATGATACACCACTACTGCGAGTCAGTGGTTTTAGTTGGCAGAGAAAATAACAATTTTGTATGCCATCAGTTAGCTGGCCAATACTCTATATTAATTAAATAAACTCAGCTTATTGTCTAAAACTACATATGTTCACATAAATTTATAGTGGTCTGCGCTAAAACAATCTCCCGCACTGCAGTGCTTTGCGCAGTTTTGCCAAACAGATTTTAATAGGTGGTTAGCTACAGTATAATAAATCAGGCGCAGTGCCAAAGATGTAGTCTAGTAGGTAGTTGTGAGTGCAGGCACGAAGTAAATTAATATTTATGAGATAAACTAATATTTCAGGGGTAGGTTGCAGAATTTAAGCCTACACAAAAG
Source organism: Tor tambroides (assembly GCA_021397915.2). NCBI lineage: Eukaryota > Metazoa > Chordata > Actinopteri > Cypriniformes > Cyprinidae > Tor > Tor tambroides. Next base: position 433 of record JAFVLL020023876.1, read on the forward strand.
AAAGTTCTGTCTAGGCTCTGCCTCGGTACGGTTTGTGTCAAGCCATTCCTTAATCTGGCTGTTTGATGAAGAGAAAGAGATCAAATGTAGTAGAAATAAACACGTTAAGAATCCATAGTAGCGGAGGACTCTTATTAAGTCTTTTAGAACTAGAGGGGCGTTTCACTCCGCCCACTCGTAGAGTTCGAATATTCAAGTAGTTTATCCGTTTTCTGTCCCTGAACGTAAAAACGAACAATGTAGCCGAATTCTTGATTTTTCGTTTTGTTTGAACAAATGAAAAACGAAAAATGTGCCGTTTTTTTTTCATTTTTCAGATTTCTATATTAAATCAAAAAACGAATTATCCGAAGGTACACAGACTGAAAAAATATATTCATCAATTTAAGTTTATTTCCTATAGCCTTGGTCATGTCAACAGTAATAATAGTAATTTCAGAAGTGAACATATCTATTATTATTATTATTATTATTATTTATTTATTTTTATTCTAATTAATTAATTTTAGGGCTGCACAATTTGGGGGGATTTGAATTGCGAAAATTTATTTATTTATTTATTTATTTATTTATTTATATTAAGGTCCAGTTTTGCCGTGCTTGTTTGTAGATCATAGAATCATTGATTACAGATCTATGTGTGTTAATAATAATAATAATAATAATAATAATAATAATAATATTCACTGTATATTCACTGTAAATTAAAACTGGTTATTTAAGAAAAAAATATATAAAATTAATAATTTTATTTTACAGTACAACTTAATTTTACAGAACAGTCTTAATTTCTTACTTTTCAAATTACAAACCACTTAGCTTTTATTCTGGCAGAACACTGCCTGGAGCATATATTAATTTTAATTCAGTCCCAGCCTTTGGGATTTGATAATTGTACTAAGTCATATATATCATAGGTTTATTTTGATTATTTGTGCAGCCCTAAATTTAATAATGTATTTATCATTAATTATTTATTATTCATTTTCTTCAGAATATTCTGCATAGGGACATTTAAGAAAAATGTAAATTGGTTTAGACTGGTTTGCTGTCTTCATCTCCTTTGAACAAAGACAAAATACTGCATTTAAAGTCATATTTGTGTTCATAGATCTTTAGCTGTTGGACTACTCATATCCGCAGTTCTACCGACCGCCGTCCCTTCAGAGGAACTTGTTAATTGCATGCCGAATTCGAGGGCAGAAGGGTGGCAAGCCATCACCTTTTGTCTCTCCCACGTAACCTGACCGGCGTGCCAACCTTGCTGCTTTATCATGCCACAGCATTTGGCTTTCTTTTTGCAGGTGGCAAAATGAGACCGCGGGCACTGTGCTTGGCAGCCTGCTCTCACAAACAGCATGCCAACTGCCGAGCCTCCTCGCTTGTGCGACCGCCGCAGAGATGTGCCGGGCACAGCCTGGCTTGGCTGCCTTTTCAAGCCGGGCACAAATGAGATTGGCACGGAGCGCGGCTCCTCGAGCGAGCCGTGTGATATATAGTCCCCAGCTGTGGTCAAGGTGGAAGCGGGAAGGCGAGGGAAGCTGGGAAATGTGGTAGATCTGTGCCACGACCACGGAGAATGTTCAATCCCTGTGACTAAACAGCATGGGAGCAAAGAGAAACGGCACACTATGTGCCACAAAGTGGACACGACACACACACACACACAATAAACCAAGAGAAAGTGTTGTTTCACAGCATAACAGAACATTTTGTTTGTCACACTCTAAGTGCCCTACTTTCTGAACTTCACTAAATAAATGCTTCATTATGGAAGAGAGAACTTGGTTTGGCAATATTCATTTTCTTTTTGTTTGCTACCATTTATTTGCTCATAGTTTGTATTGTATTTCACTGGTTTCAAGCATTTAGCCAACATTTAGAAAGGGTTCATTGCATCATTAAATGTAAATAAATGTAATTTAAATAATATTTTGAAATCACATATCTACAAAGTATTGTCTAGATTACTCAGGATCATATATATATATATATATATATATATATATATAGATAGATAGATAGATAGATAGATATTTGTTTGTGTGTGTGTGTGTGTGTGTGTGTGTGTTTGCTACAAATCAATCTTAAGTGGGCTATCAAACAAATATGCTACATTTACATGTAATTCTGCTAAGTAAAACTGTCAGAAAGATTTTTTTCGGTGTTTAGTTTACAGCTATTAATATATCTCAATATTTCTGCTTAGATTTTGTTATAAAACCCTAATTCTATTTACTAAATTTCTGTAATTTTTCTGCTTGGAGACCCCTATCAGACTGTGTTTTGTAGTTTCAGTCTTATGTGCGCTTTTTATTTATTTATGAGTTTTTATTTAATTAATTATTTATTTTTTTATTATTTTATTTTATTTATTTATTTTTTAAATCTCCCTTTGATTTTCACTGACAGACCTTTCACTGACCACTGCATCCTAATTTTTATACTTATGCACTATATTCTATGCCATCGTGTGGTATAAATATTGCGTGCAGTGTGTTCACACTGAAAATTTTAAAAAGAAGTAGTGCACTTTAGGGTGTACTCACACTAGGCATTTTGAACCGTGCCCGAGTGCGTTTGACCCCCAAAGCCCAGTTCGTTTGATCGAATTAAATTCGGGCGCGGTCCGTTTAGCCAGCCCTGCCCGGTTGGAAGAGGTGGGCCAGGGTGCGGTTCGGTTGGGCTCAGGCGCGGTACGCATTTGGTGTGGTGTGTTACTACTACTTCACTACAGTTTTCAATCAATTTAATTCAATCAAGTATATTTACGCTTATAATGAGTCTGGTTCTCACTGGAATTGTAGTCTGTGATTTAAAGCTGCAAATTCTTTCATTAACATCAGCTGCCTCCGTAATAATTCTCTGATACTTACAAGTGAAAATCAAGGCACGGCATAAATGACAAATTTATTAGGCAGAATATTAGCGAAAGTGGGTTTCTCTGTTATCTCGCACATGATGTAAGCGTGCTCCGGCCCGGAAAGTTTAGTGCAAGTGTGAGTGCAGGCCAGCGGGGGGGTGGGGAGGGGAGATAATCGTGCTTGGGCTCGGTTCAAGGCAACCGTGCCTAGTGTGAGTACACCCTTAGATGATGCACTGAAAAACTTACATATTCATAAAATTGATACAACAGGCTACATAGTGTATAGTAAAAGTGCATACACTTAGAATGATGTGAAAGTAATATTCACATGGTTGCTGACTGGTCTTCTTTATTACATATTTTTGCATTCTAAATTGTGATTGGTCTCATCTTACTTGTATATACTTACACAGCAAATACTTTGCTGTGCATGTTTATTCACATGTAAAATAAGTTGTGACAATGACAAAGCAGCTATGACGTGAAATTTGATTTATGCATGCAGAATCAAAGTCTACAACCTAAATTATAATCTAGTTTAACTTTCATCATGAAAATATACATTTTGTTCAATGTGAACAGCTAGTAAAAATACATACATAGACACATACTTAAGAAAAAAAAAAGATTTTTGGAATATTCATACTAACGATGCAAAAGTATTGCCTGTGATTTCCACATACAAAACAAATGCTCAGAGTCTGAAATTCTGCTAACTTCTCATTCGGCTTTGCACATTTTAACACCGGTATATAAAAATGAGTTATTGGGACAGAAATCCCTGCTGAGAAAGGGCAAGTAACAGGAAAAAAGGCACAACTGAGTCATTGAATAATCCCTCCTGGTCCTGCTCTCAGGGCGGCCATAAAGTCCCGCCAAATGAAAAGAAAGTCACAATAAAAGGCTGCACCTAATTACAAGGTCTTCTATTACCACTAAAGGTGCAAACCTATAAAATATAGGCATATAAAGTCTAATTAACCATAGCTCCGGTTCTCTAATCCAAACGCATTGGTTATGACAAATACTTAACTCATACTCTCATAATGCAAAATGATTTACCAAACGAAAAAACTGCACCACACACAGAGCGAGAGGAGCGATTCCTTTCGCAAAATAATCGAAAAACACACTTCAAAGCCATTTGACTCTGTTAAAGTGAAGAGCCAACATAATTGTGGCAGCCATTCATGTCACGGCTGTGTCAGCACGGAAAAGCATGTCCCAATCCCCACCGCCTCAATGCCTCCCGTGCTTAACCTTTGTCTACAAATAAGGCACTGCTCTCCATTGAGCTCATTTTGCACCTCACTGAATTTTGCACCACCTAATCTGACTTGATTACATCCAACTCGTGTCGAAGCCCAAACCGACATACGGGGAGATCAGATTCAAATCAATATGATTGCTGAAGTACAGCCCTGGGCTATCAGATAAGCATGGCAAGTATTAAACACAAAGACAATGAATTATGAGTGCATTATGATTGTACGCTTGCTTCTGAAACGTTGATTTATCGCTACACAACACAGAACGATCATTCGTCAAAGTATTTTGCCGAATCTACATTTCAAATGCCTTTTTGGTTGGTCGACGAGATAGTAGTAAAAATAGCAATACTGCCTTTAAAACCCAGACCAAGCAAACTTATCACACAAAAATGGCTTTTTAAATACCCTCATAAATATTCACAGACTTAATGGGTAGCTCAGGGTTATGAATGTGGCAACAACAGACAAAATTGCCACCACCGCAGAAGTAATAAGCAACTAGCCCATAGCTGTTCCTGAGAGAGAACGGTTTTAATATCAGCACGGCGCATAGAAAAATAACCTTTAACCTTAAGTTTCGCTATATATGTTTATAGTGACTATATGGAAAATAAAGACAACATGTTTTTCAGACAACAAGCCAACATGCCATCACTAAAGGGTGTTCAAAAAAGGATTCATATTTTATACAGCAAGTCCCTAGACAAAATACTGACATATTATAACACTTGAGAGTCGGTCTGATGGATGATTATATTCTCGTTTAAAATTTTCAAGAGAGAGATGTAACCAAAATGTGTGCTAGTCCTTTTTACTATAATTTTCCTATAAAAATAAATAAATTAGTGGCAAAAGCATATGCTCAAGAATATGTAGCCACTTAAAACCATATTCTATAAATCACATTTCTGCTTATAACAGCTCAACGATGTTCTGTCATGTGCAGGACGGTGAGAATAAAAACAAAAGAAAGAGAATAAAATCGGAGGAAGGTTTTGAAAATGTGAGCTCAACAAAGGAAAAAATACGTGTGTCATCCAGGACAATAGCAACTAACCAAACCAACGCATTGATGTTCATGTGAATTTGTCAGTATAGGCCAAATGATAAATGCTCAAATATTTGGAGAGGTTTCACTGTTATTGTTCATTTTCTCTGTGATATTGCTTTTGTATGGATTCATATCTGCACTCCATGGGTTCCTGTGTTCTGCCACATGGTGGGGATGTAGAGAGTGTTAAAAATCAGCAGATTTAAGGCAGAGACTTATGCTGAAATCATATTGTAGTGGAGGATAAAAGTACATAAAACTATAAATAACACATAACCCTAACCAGCAGGGGGCGCAATAGCTGATTGCCCTCATTAACAATGACACTTAAGCTAAACTAATATGAAATATTTATGTTTGCATGATGAAGTAATGGATAAAGACAAACAAATTCAACTGGCAATTATTAGTAGAGGTTTATAACAAAACTCACACTTTTGCATTTAAAAAAAAAATCATATAGCAAGGGATTGCTTTATAAATGCAAACATCTCCAAATTCAACACAATATATAACTGTGTCCATGTACATGCAATAAACTGCAGCACTTTAATCAACTGAATTTTAGATGATGCATCACAATATATTTGACTAATATGTAATTACATGTTAATTATATTTATATTACTCATGTAATTGCCTAAACATGAAGACTAATATAAAGTGTGACTAGCTGACTCATATAGGACTTTTGATTCATAATAATCTAATCAAACAATAATCTACGATCAAATAAATTCAGTTTAAAGTAGCAGGAAGAAGTGGCAGAAGCTGCTCTTTGTTTCTTTTATGTAGTTTCAACCTATAATTCAATGCATCAGCATGCAATTCATCAAAACAGCGATTCTGTGATTAAAGTTTGTCCCAATCATCTTTTACAAACGCATCTATATAAACAGGAGAGCAGTCACATCACCGGAGACAGCAGAAGTCAGCACTACGAACCCTAGCGAGCTGCCTACCAAGACAGCATTTCTGGACATCACAGGCGCTTTGCGAATGCGCGTTCGGAACGCGTCTGCGATGCCCCGAAACGCTGTGAAGGTAGGCTGCTCGCTGGGGTTTGAAACACAGCCGCTATCATGCGTCATAATGGGTTTCACTTGTATTTCGGAATGTGACCACGTCAGATCGGAGCGCATGACAAAGACATTTCATTCAGTAAAACGAATGAGCATAAACACATAAAGCCCGCGGACGTACCACTGTTGCTCCAGCTCCCAGTCCCTGAAGAAGTCAAACTCGAATAGGTCCATGGTCGGTGTGTTTCAGTCAGGTGCCGGTGGCCGCATATGCAGGAACGGTGTCTGTCTCCCTCACTGACGCGCGGCGCAGCTCGCACTGCTGCTGCCTCTCTCTCTGCTCAGCGACACGCAGCCCTGCGGAAGGCGGAGTCAGGGCTCGCTGGAGGCGGTCACTCGTTCTGAAAAGACCGGCGCAGCACTTTGAACCAGAGCAGCTCCACCTGTGTCCAGCACACATCACCTGTGAACAACTGTATTTTGTTTTTTTGTTTTTTCTTGTGTTGTCCAGTAGTTATAAACGGCTTGTTCTGAGCCAGGTGTATTTTGTTCTTAATTAAAATAATAATAATAATAATATATATATATATATATATATATATATATAAAATAAAAAAAATAATAAAGACGTGTTATGTAATATAATCATAATACAATTAATTCAATGTAATACTATGTATAAAACATCGTTAACATTGTTGACCAAAATGTAATGTGATTAATGTAGTAATATTCAAATAAACATTTCAGAAACAAACAAACAAATATAAACAAAACACATAGGTAACACGTTATTTTAAGATGATCTTGTACACATATTACATGTACTATTATAATAACAATAAATTATGCATAATTACATGCAAGTAACCCTAAACCAAACCCTAACCATATAGTAAGTACATGTAGTTAATTACAGTTTTTCTCGATTGCTTAAATGCATTTCTTGAAAGTATGCCTCTTTTTTGCGAAACTCTAAACACAAATCTATAACTTCTAACTCAATTCCCCAAACTTCCTATATTCAGGTCAAAATGAAGCTCTCCACTCAAAACAACTCACTCTTGCTGAAAAACCAAACTTTGCTCTTAGACTTGACACATAAACCCTCAAAAAACACATACACTACAACACAGTCTTACACACTGACGAGATAAATTTAAAACAATACTACAAAAACCAGTAATAAGTTATGTTGCTTGTGAAAACAAAAACAAAAAAAAAAAAAAAAACTTTTCACCTTTTCACACAATGAACATAACAATTATGCCCCAGCAGAACCTCGTCAACATCACAGGCTATATTGGCAGCAGGGTAAAATCCTCTTGCATGCCTGATCCAACCCTGGCACACATCAACTGAAATATCCAGGCAGGTTTCATGGCCTGGAGGTGGTGAACACGGATATATGTTTCTCGGTCATATACTTTACATCGCCCTGCTGAAAAACTCCTCTGTTGGGTTTAGAAAGGGAGAGTATGCAGGTAGAAAGATGTTTGAAAACCTTGGGTTATTGGTAAACCAGTCACGAACCAGAGCAGAGCGATGGAAGCTGACGTTATCCCAAACAACAACGTAGCAAGGCTGCACTGGTTGTGCTGGCTCCCTTTGGTCAAGCTGGAACATGCGCTCTCTTAGACCATCAAGGAAACCAAGGAGGAGCATAGTGTTATAAGGTCCAAGAATGGCATGGCGGTGGAGTACCCCTCGTTAGCTGATGGCCGCACACTTACCCATACAGCAAAAAAATATATATTTTCAAATATATGCAAAAAAACGGCCAAAAATATATATTTGTGAAAATATATTTATGTAAATAAATTTTCTACCAATATATTTTGGCCGTATATAAATATATTTTTAAAAGCATTTAAAAATTTTTTTTTTGACATCTGTATATTTCAGTCCAAAAAAATGCATTTTGTTGCCACAGAAATACATTTAGAAATATATTTTGGAATATGATGGTTGAAACTAAATCTATTTAGTATTTCAAAAATATATTTCATTGAGCTTCACTGTTAGCAACATATATTTAGCTTTTTTTGCCATATGGGCTTCACTCCTCCTCCTCTTCCTCTCCGTACTCCTCCTCCACCTCCTACTCTTCATCTTTTTTCATTTCTTCCTCCACTCCCTTCTCCTCCTCCTCTCAGGTGTCCTCGACCTCTTCCTTCACATCTCTCTGGATACATTGTTTCAAACCTGAATGTGCTGACTTTGGCCCTTTTGTCATCGAAGGCTCTGATTGGTGTGTGATAAATTTTGACTCCTGGTGTTTCCACTTGGGTACTTGTGTGCTAATTGAGCTCAAACTGTGCAGACTTGAGTGAACAATGTTGAATGCTAGTGCTTTCTAAATGACCACATGGTGTAAGCACTGAGAAATGTAGAGTTTTGCAGGAACAGTTCACCAAATCTGACTCATGTGTCAAAGCAGGGGAATAGTGTTTATAGTTTAGGGAAATGGGTGTGCTTTTTTAAAAATGGCGTTATGGTTTTGAAATTTTAGTTCAAAAGCTTGGTCGTTGTGTTTTAGCAATTGAGAAAAACTGTAATATTACTCAGTACCTAAATGTATAATCACACTGTAACAAGGACACCTTAAAATAAAGTATAACCAACAAATATAAAAAGTGCATAAATAAATAAATAAATAAATATGCATTGTTTTGACTTTTTAATTTTTTTTATTAATTGTAATAACCTCTTATTATTTTTATTTTAATAAGTAAAATAAATAAAACAAAACAAAATAATAATAATAATAATAAATGATTGAATAATGGCTGAATTATTCAACCTAATGACATTTACAGTGTACAAATGTCTTCAAAATAAAGAAATCAGGCCCATAATAAAATTATTATTATTATTATTATTATTATTATCATCATCATGCATTTAACAATACCATTAAGTAAATTTTATACATTATTCATTAGTATTATGATATTATATTAATTATTATAATATAATTATATTGATTTTATACATGCATATTAATTTAGAATCATTTATAATTAAGGAATCCTCAAATTGGGTAACTACAAAATTTTAAGTAACTTTCATTGCCAACCTAATGTTTGTTTGTCTACAAATTATCCAGCATAATGGCCTTGTTTTATGTGTATAAAGTTATATAAAGGTATATAAAGTTCACAGTGCTTCTAAGACATAACCAATAACCAACCAGATTATAAAAGTTCTGTTTTTTTTTTTGTTTTTGTTTTTGTTTTTCTGTATCAATATAATGTCATATCAGCATTTTATTCAAACACTGATGACTGTTGATTGTCGATATTGCAGCTGTAACCAGAGAACTGGAGTTGCAGTAGTAAGCATGTGCACCTCTGAAGGCAGCAAAATAAGAGAAATGTGAACACAGCCGCTTGGCAAATATATTCATATCCCTGATAACACAATAGAAACATTACACAGAAGAATACGCTGTCAGAAATACGCCTCTTTGCATTATTCCTCCATACAAATATTCAGCATGAGTAATAAAGTGCATGTTTTCCCGAAAACAAGCCACAAGACAGACCCACATATGTTTGTTGTTGACATTATGATGATTTGGCGAGAGCCATATGGTGATCATGTTCCACGTGGCACATTGCCACAACAAATTTCACTTTTTGCATACTTTGCCCGGGGATGCCCTCTCGAAATTCATCGCAGAGCCTTCAAACTGATATTAATCTTACCTTGAAATAACACAGTGGGAGAGGAGAAATAAATTTCTGAGGCAGAATGGCTTTCTGGATGTTATACGAATGAATGCTTTGCTGATGGATTTCACAATGGTCAGGCAGCACAGAGAAGATGCCACTGTGTCTAACAATAGCTCACACTGATACAATACAGTTTATGCCCTTACCACCCGCTCTTTACTAGCAGTGCCATAAAAGTGGAAAAGATGAGTCAGGCTAGCTCTCCCCTTTGCTCATTGTAAATAAAAATAATATTTATTTTGTGTCAAAAAGCTGAGTAAACCTGATGGTGCATTCAGCATCTATTTTTGTCAATAATTTACGTCAATAAATTCCCTTTATGAGGTCGTCTCTTCTGAACTCAATAACATTTTTCATATTAACCTGCATATAAGAGATCCTCAGAGTAACAGCTCTGAAGCTTACCATAGCAGAACAAGAAGTGCAATAGGGCAGTTTGAGAGGCTATTTCAGGATCTAGGCTAGTGTGAGAAAACCAATAGGTTGAAGCTTTTCAGGTGAAATGGTGCTTTTGAGCAAGAACAGATTACGGGTCTGTGAAGCCCCGGGGCACTGGCTCTCTTTGGAGGCTCCCTTGTCACAACTGTGAGATGAAATGTCCAAATAACAAGAAATTATATTGAAAAAAAAAGAGGACTAAAGTCACAATTGTGCGATATAAAGCCGCAAAGTTGCAGTTACGAGAATGAACACACCATAGTATTGCTGCAAAAGAGATAACAATGTGCCAGGACTGGTGTACTATAATAAAAGGTCCAACAAGGTGTTTAGAGAGCACAGTCAGTGCTGAGAAACAAATCACTTTTCTCTATATCATATATCTGTATCTATGTTTTGTTTTCACAGTGGTTTGTTTCTAGGCTCCTGAAAGTCTGAAGTCAAGTCAATACGCTTCTTTTGATTTTGAGAGTTTTAAAAGGCTTCTGTGGAAGCAATCTTGTATATCACCAGTGAGGTAATGGACTGATACCAAATAAATAAGTCAGCATGAAGAATTTTATTATGTATGCTGTATTATTTGTTTTCCATGCAGCATACACTTTGCATAGATGTTGCATGCTCATAAAATGAAATTTAATTGATATAATCTTTCATATATTTAATACAATTCTCATTATGCCATTCAAAATGTATTTATTTGTGCTTTTGAAATAAGTCTCTTACGCTAACCAAGGCTACAGTAAAAACAGTAATATTGTGAAATATTATTACAATTTACATTAACATTTTTTAATCTGTTGTAGCATTTAAAAATGTAAGTTATTTCTGTAACGCACAGCTAAATTATTTATTATAAACTGTTGTGTTAATGTTTTTATGGGCATTATGATACTTTTTTTTTTTAACAGATTCTTTGATGAATGGAAAGCTGGAAAGATAAATGAAAAAGCAATGGATGAACGTTAGAAAAAAAGAAACATTTATTTGAAAGGGAAATATTTTGTAACAACATAAATTTTCAAGTTACTTTTACTTTACTGACAATTTAATGCATCCTTGCTTAATAAAATTATTAATTTCTTTCCTTACAATTGAATTGAATTGAAAACAATTGGAAAAAAAAGAAAGAAAAAAATTCTACATATTGACATATTGTCTGTCAAGTACTTAAAGGAACACTCCACTTTTTTGAAAATAGTCTCATTTTCCAACTCTCCTAGAGTTAAAGAGTTAAGTTTTACCGTTTTTGAATCCATTCAGCCGATCTCCGGGTCTGGTGGTAGCACTTTCAGCGTAGCTTAGCATAGATCATTGAATCGGATTAGACCGTTGGCATCTCGCTCAAAAATGACCAAAGAGTTTCGATAATTTTCCTATTTAAAACTTGACTCTTCTGTAATTACGTCGTGTACTAAGACTGATGGAAAATGAAAAGTTGTGATTTTCTAGGCCGATATGGCTAGGAACTATACTCTCATTCCGGCGTAATAATCAAGGAACTTTGCTGCCGTACCATGGGTGCAGCAGGCGCAGTGATATTACGCAGCGCCTGAAAGTAGTCCCCAGCTAGGTAACTAGGTATGATATAGCAGGGGACTACATTCAGGTGCTGCGTAATATCATTGCGCCTGCTGCACCCATTTTTGAGCGAGATGCTAACGGTCTAATCAGATTCAATGATTTATGCTAAGCTAAGCTAAAAGTGCTACCAGACCCGGAGACCGGCTGAATGGATTCGAAAACGGTAAAACTCACTGTTTAACTCTTGGGGAGTTGGAAAATTTGCCTATTTTCAAAAAAAGTGGAGTGTTCCTTTAATGGACATGAAGTTACTTGAACTTATGGTACTAGAACACAGTCTGTGCGTGACGTCACCCATTTAACAATTTCATGTTTTCATAGTGTTTGCATTTTCAGTCCCTTGAAACACTGCTAAATAACTGGCCAGAAGACATTCAAAAATTGCAGTTTATATTTGAAAACGGTGACATGTAAACAGCACTGTTTTTTAATGTAATGTCACTCTTTAACACTTGTTAAAGCAGATCAGAATCATTTAATTGCTGAAAATCCTGATTGCGTGTAAGCCAAATAATGAATTTTATCACCACTCATCAAATGCACAATGGGCGAGGAAACACTACAAACCACTGTACTGTTTCTTGAACAAACAGTTCGCTAATGATGAGTAATTTGTTCCTTCTTAAGCATCACAGCTCATCTTTAGTGTGGAAGAGACTTTAAAAGCACACGATATCTGTTTGATTACAGTTCAGTGAGAAATGCTGCTTGCAATTGTTTATGAAAGAAACAGGCTTTTGACCACTCATGTGAACATCCCACCCGGTCGGGCCACATCACAACTGTTAAAACGGTGAAAATAGCCTCTGGCAGCTGGCGTGATAAATGACTTGAGAAATACTTCATCATAACAGCCAAAGCCACACGACTGGCACCTCATCCCGTTTAATCTCATTGAGATGAATAAGAGAGTCATTACAGCTGTGCTGATACGGTCTAAAGGGGATCGCCTCCTAATTATACCACTGTAATTTCTGAGTTAATTATCTCCTGCCTACTGTCCAATTCAAACTTTCTACTGTAGTCGTCCTACAGTTGGGTCATTCCTTTTATTTTCAAGTCCTCCATCATATATGTCTTAATGCATTTTTTTTCCCTTCCCATTTTCAATAATTTAATTTCAGTGCACCTGAAAAAATCATATCAAAGTATGCTATACTCTTAGATAAAACACAAGCATATTCATTTTTTACAAGGTTACAGAGCTCAGAGGGGCACTACATAACAGGAATTATCAGTTTATCATGTGTTTTCTGGTTTTGACTTCACACATGCATGCATAAAGAGGGCCCCAAGTTTTTTTACACTTATTATCAGATTTGACAAGAATATGTCAAACAAAAGGTCAAACCACAGCATTATATATATGATATAGCTTTTAGTCAAAAATACATGCAAACAGTTTCCTTGCATTTATAAAATACTTTAGTAGATCCTAACTTGAAAGTAACTTGGAAACCACGATTATGCAACAGCTGATTCTGAGAACTGTACTGAGGTGCGTCCAAAAAACAGCTGCTCCACACTCAGGGTTTTCTCACTCTGGTGAAAAGGTGAAATGTGCAAGCTTATTCCAATTCAGTGGTGCACAGTACAAAAACACACTTTTTGGAAGAACAACAATATTCTGTCTTTGTAATTATTCTTTTTTTTTTTCCCACCAGAATTTGGACTGGCTTTATGTATCTGGTTTTGGAACTCTTTCACTGACATTCAAATTTAAAAGTTCCATTGCTTATCATTGATAATCGCAGGAAAGCTGTCAAGTCATCTTTCCCAGTAATTATTCAAAGGAATAATTCACTTAAACATGAACATTTTTCATCAGTATCTCACACTTATGCTGTATTGTTTTCTTTTTACGATGGAACACGAAAGGAAACATTTTGCAGAATGTTCAAGCAGCTCTATTCATACAATAATTTACTGGTTTAATTTATACAGCTTTGAAATTTAATTCAAGTGCAAAGTTCAACTATCTACATACACATAAAAGAAATCTGAGCGCTACAGCACAGGCATTTTCAGCACAAATTGTTCTTCACATAAAGCTATTATATGACTTTAAAAGACTTGGAATGTATCATGTGAGTCTTATTGTCTACTTTCATGGTGCTTTTGACAGCCCCTGCAATGCAAGCCTTCATTATAAGGAAAAGAGCAGCATGAACCTTCTTCAAAACTTCCTGTGTATTTAAAAGAACAAAGCAAGTATGGGTTTGGAACCTGCGAGGGTGAATTAATAACAGAATTTTCATTTTGGGAGAACTATTCCAACTGCAGTTTTAGGGCTTGAACAAAAGGCACAACACCTCTGAAGTCAGTCAGACACATTTATTTGATGACTTCCCCTGTAACAATAACCCGGACACTTTAACACAGATCTCCTATGAGTTCATTGATAATTGGCAGGCGCACTGGCAGCAGGGCACTGCCACATCAACAGCTCGACAGCACTCCTGCCTGCTGACTGACAGATGTTAATTAGCCCCCTTTGTAAACTGCTGCTACGCTCAGTCTGAAACCATTTCTCTCTTTCCTTCTCTCTCTCACACGAGATGATAATAGATTTAATCAAAAATCCAGAATCAGTTAGCAGAGTCAGGTGAATCGCCTTGATATCTGTATATACCTTGGAGTGCCAAAAGTCTAGATGAGTCGACTGATTTGACTCATTCAAGTCAAGTCAAGTCAAGTTGAGCTTTATTGTCATTCCGCTACATGTGGGGACATACAGTGGAACAAAATGTCGTGCCTCACAGGACCACGGTGCTACATAAATACAGACATACAACAATGAAGTAAAACACTATAAACCTATACACAACTAACCTACTGACAGATTTTGACTAAATATACTGTATATAAAGGTTTACCCTATACAAACTAAAGATAAAATATATATATAAAAAAATAAGAAATACAAACTATACGAATGCTTCACATACTGTACATGTGCAGAGAAACATTGTGAGTCAAGCAGCTGGCTGGGGAACAGTACAAGATGATTTGTAGTGCATGAGCATGTAAACATACATATAGTATGAGTCTTTGTAGGATTGTGTGTACACAGCAGTGTGTGAAAAGTGTCTAGTGCGCATGAAGGAAGTGTGTTACACAGGTGGTTTGTGCAGGCCCACTCACCTGTGTGTAGCACACTGAATTGCACAAAAAAATTTCATACAGTCTGTTCTTTGGTGTGTTGAGTTGGGGGTGTTTGGAGGGGGGGGTTTGGTGGTGGTCCATGTTCAGGAGGTAGGGGTTTGCGTGGAGTTTCAGAGAGAGGGCGGATTTGAGTTCAGGGCTCTCACATCCTGGGGGAAAAAGCTGTTGAGCAGTCTGGCAGGGCGGGCTCCTGATGCTCCGGTACGTCTTCCTGATGGTAGGAGCTGGAAGAGACTGTGGGAGGGATGGGTGGGGTCCTTCACGATGCTGTTGGTTTTGCTGGAGCATCGTGCAAGGAAAATATCCAGGATGGATGGGAGAGGGGCACCGATGATCTTTGCAGCCGTGTTCACTGTCCGCTGTAGGGTCTTGCGGTCTGCTGCACTACAGTTCCCGAACCAGACAGTGATACAGCTGGTCAGCACACTCTCAATGGTGCCCCTGTAGAATGTGGTGAGGATGGGTGGAGGGAGACTTGCTCTTTTCAGCCGGCGGAGAAAGTGTAGGCGCTGTTGTGCCTTCTTGGAGAGTGACATGGTGTTGGTGGTCCAGGTGAGGTCCTCTGTGATGTGCACCCCCAGGAATTTAGTGCTGCTGACTCTCTCCACAGTCGAGCTGTCGATGGTCAGTGGGGGGTGGTCAACGGAGTTTCTCCTGAAGTCCATCACAACCTCCTTTGTCTTCTCCACATTGAGGGACAGGTTGTTAGTGCCACACCATTCAGCCAGCTGTGCCACTTCCTCTCTGTAGTGCGTTTCATCTGTAGAGGGTCTCTTTCTAACAAATTAAAAGAGTCCTATTATGCTCTTTTACAAAGTCTTGATTTTATTTTGGGGGGTGTACTAGAACACAGTTCGAAAATCGCATTATTTTTCACATAATTTACATTATTACAATTCCTTTCTCCCAAGCCTGACACAAATGGCTCGATTAGTTCCGGGTTTGATGAAGGCCTGCCTTCCCAAAAACAAAATTGTGAACGGTTAGCTGTCCCGCAGTGCGTTGTGATTGGCGAACAGCTTAGACGGCATTTCAGTACTGCCCCGCCCCTTGCGAAAACAGCAAGCTTGTCTCGAGAATATTGAACAAGAGAACCTTTGCATGCATGGATATTGCAAGACATATTAAAGTGGTAACGTTATCGTTGTTGTTTTTGTTTTTTTTTGGCTAAATCACGTTTTAGATCGGATGTCAACAATAGCATTTACTATGTACAGATAAGTGCAACGGTAATATGTATTATGTTTATTGTTCTTTAATTCTAATGTTATAACATGAATTGCAGTGAAACTGTTATACAGTTGAATTTATTTATACCATAGTCCCATAGACTTAGACTATTTGTGGTGGCATATATATGCAAATGAATTCTCTGCCAGCAGAAGGCGCTGTTGGAGTGGAAGAGATCGAGGTTTCCCCGGTAACGCTGTACACAAAGCAGAGCTCCTCTTACAAACGCTGCTTTATCAGACATAACATGGCAGATGAAATGAAAATAACATCCAAAATTTTCTGAAAACAGTTGGTTTCCATCAGAAATACAGTGATATAAAAACACTCGCACCGGGTTTCAATTTTGAAATGTGCAGTGCTCAACCAAGCGTTCTCCCCACCCCCCAAGCATTCGAATTTCCGTAGGCGGGATTTATTTTTGTGATATTACAAATACAGGAAAACAACTTTGTAGTCCAAACGAGCCATTCGTTGTAGTTCTTGAAAAGGGATTTTTTAAAAACAAAAATATCTCCCTTTGGAGTGGACTTTGAGATTTGTAACTTTGTAGATATTTTTATCCCCAAACATATACACTACACACTGACTAAAATTCAAGAAGTGAAAAAGCATAATAGGACCCCTTTAAGATTTTGGTTATTTCCCATGTAGATTATATGAAAAAAGGTATCATTGCTTCAGAATGTGATACACTTTAGTGTGAAAACGGATATTTAATGAGTACTCTATACTGAGTATAGAGTACTCTTCTATACTTTTCTGTTTGCTAAAACAACCCCTGAATAGCTATTTTGGTAACACTCTATTTTAAGGACCAATTCTCGCTATTATCTCGTTGCTTGTTAGCATGCGTATTACTAGCATATTGGCTGTTTATTAGTCATTATAAAGCACATATTAATGTCTTATTCCATATTTTAGATCCCACCTCATACTTTAACTAGTAATAAGCAACAAATTAGGAGTTTACTGAGGCAAACGTTAATCGTTAGGTAATAGTAAGAATTGGTCCCTAAACGAAAGTGTGACCGCTATCTGCATTCAATAGACTGCGCAAAAAGAAACCTCAAAATCCTTTTTGAAAACATGTCTACCATTGGTCGAACAAACATATAGCCCCACCCCCCAAAGTCACGTCATTGGCTGAGCAAAGGGTGCTCAAACAAACAGAAAGTGTCATAATAAAGTGCATATTAAACTGGCATAGGATAAAGGATGGTTACATCTTAATTTTGATAGTCCACTTTAGACATTCTATTAACTATGTCAATTAACTCTCATTAATCTGCAACTAGGTGTCAACTACCAGTCATTAGAGTATTAGTAGACTGTTAGTTTAGGGTTAGGGTTAGTAGAGTAAGTTAAAGTACTTGGGTAAAGTACTATCGAAATAAACTGTTACCGGAAATATTTTATCATCCAGAAAATTACATCAGTTTTTAGATGATATAATTTCGAAATGTAATTTCCTGGCTAATCCATCCTTTTGTTTTATATATTCATGAATCTTTCATGGTTTGCATGGCGCTATTGTTCTCTTCGAAACTAAAGGAGTTTGATTGAATGAGTTCTTGAGTCATTTTCATTTATATTCCCTGTAGATTCTGCATATCTCCTGTTTCTTTCTCCTGCTCTTAGACAGCAGCCATCCAGAACGTTTGAACAGTGGGGGAAAAAAAAGAAAAAAGAAAAAGAAGTGAGAAAAGTGGGGAGGGGGTGTGCTATAATGCAGTGCACAAAACCAAAATGCCTGTGGCTAATTTCAGCAGTAAAATCTCTTTGGCACTGATAGGTTTCTCAATACTGCTTTTGTGCTTTCAAAGCTTCAATTGATATGGAAAAAAAGGAGAGAGGGTGTTTTTTGCTAATTGCAAAAGTGTCAAAGAAGAAAAGCTCTGACGTGAATAAACAAAGCGGCATGAAATGCAAATTAACATTATTGTAAAGTCATCACTCTTTTATGATCAATCTAAAATCTGACTCAAAGTTTAAAGAACCAACAATGCCATATCAACGGCACATGCAATAATTACAGTATTAGTGTAAATATTGGGAAAACGTGTCATTAAAACTACGATTTTCACATTTTCTGAAGTAAATTTCAGTGGTGCTTGTGCCAAGATTGCTGTGTGATTACTATGGTGTGGATAGCAGGCTGAAAATGTGCATGTAGCTGTGTCTGCAGATACATAAGTATTTTTTCATACATGCAACATACTTATTCCATGCTTTATTATATTCTGGGCTCAATGAAGTTTAAGTTTATTCAATTTGTAAAGCACGTTTAAAACAGCAAATGAAGCTGACTTAAGTGTTAAACAACAACTTTCCCAATGCTAGTCAAGCTCAACTGATAACACTCGTAGCAAAATGTTGATTACTACAAAATTAATTTCATAAGAAATCATTTGGGTTACAGTAAGACACTTACAATGGAACTAAATGGGGTCAGTCTCTAAAATGTAAAAAACAAAAATTATAACCACCATAAATGATTTTAAAGAAAAAAAAAAAAAAAAAAAACTTACTAACCTTTCTGTGTAAAGCTATTTCCAATTTTGTTGTAATAACAACATAAAGACAATGTAATTCACAAATGCAATGCTGTACCAGGTGAGCTACAGAGCAAGTTTACAATGTCAGAAAAGTCACAGGCCTACATAAGGAGCTGTTATTTGATGCAAACATCAAAATGTATCATTTTACAAATCATGCATAAACTGCCTTGTAAACACGATTTATGTGAAAAAGAATACAATTTGTTGGTGTTTTACTGTCACTAGTGTTCATTTCAGGTGGAAATCAGAGTGAATTGTATAGATAGATGTTGCAAAATATAGGTAGAAGCGCAAATAATGCACGTTCTGCTTTTAAATCCACTAAAAATGACCTCATTCACTTTCACTGTAAGCAACCTTGGTTTTAACCGTTTTGTGAAAAAAGTCAAAATTATTTTTCTCAATCAACATTACATCAGAAGTGCAGTCAATTAAGCTTAACATGTATTCAGCACAGAAGATTCCTTTATTATTGTTCTTGTGTGACAGAGACAGAGACTTCTAAAAAAATGAATGGAATAACTTCTCCATCTTGCCAACCCTGGACAACAGGAACTCACAGGAGACAGATCACTCAACTGTTTTCACTCACTCGTAGTCATTGCATCAAGTCGCTCTGCATGCGCACACTGTTATTCTTAATCGTGTAGAGTTGCTGGGCACAGCCACATCCTGTTGCCAAAGGTCACTGCCGTTCATGTTGCCTCAAGTTGTCAGCTCTCACTGAAAATGGATTATTTCAGGTCATTTTATTGCTGCAAGTCACTGCCAGTGTGACCGTGGCACAATGTGCACACAATGTAATAGCGATTCAATGTAATAGCCCCCAATGTAATAGAGACAATGTAATAGCCCCCCCCCCCAATTAAAGAAATAGTTCAAAAATGATAATTTGGTGAAAATGCACTCATCCTCATGCCACCCAGAGATGTAGAGGAGTTTATTTCTTCATCTGAATACATTTATCTTTTAGCATTACATCACTTGCTCACCAATGGATCCTCTGCAGTGAATGGGTGCCGTCAGAATGAGAGTCCAAACAGCTGATAAAAACATCACAATAATCCACAAGTAATCCACACCATAAGAATCAAATCCATTATTAAGAATTTTTTTTAACTTCAAACCATTGATTCTGACTAAAATACTTATTCTCTATCCATAATATTGCTTTCTCCAGCAAAAATGTCATCTTGTCTGAATCAGGAGAAAAATATGCACAGTTTACAAGTGAAAACAGTCCAAACAGCTGACAATAACATCACAGTAATCCACAAATAATTCACACCACTCCAGTCCATCAGTTAACGTCTTGTGAAGTGAAAAGCTTATGGTGTTTTAACTTTAAACTATCGCTTCTGGCCAAAATATGAGTCCATAATCAATAATAACACTTAGGCCTACAGTCCATCTCCTATTGTCTTCTCGCATCAAAACCCACAGACATTTTTATAACTGTTTTGGACTGTTTTCGCTTGTAAACTGTCTATATTTTTCTCCTGATTCAGACAAGATGACATTTTCACTGGAGAAAGCAATATTATGGATAGAGGATATGCATTTTAGTCAGAAGCAATGGTTTGAAGTAAAAAGACAACAACTTCTTAATAATGAATTTGATTCTTACAAACACAGCTTTTCACTACACAAGACGTTAACTGATGGACTGCAATGGTGTGGATTACTTGTGATGTTTTTATCAGCTGTTTGGACTCTTATTCTGACGGCACCCATTCACTGCAGAGGATCCATTGGTGAGCAAGTGATGCAATGCTAAGAGATAAATGTCTTCAAATGAAGAAACAAACTCCTCTACATTTTGGATGGCCTGAGGGTAAGCCAATTTCCCACAAGTTTTCATTTTTAGGTGAATTATTCCTATAAATATGACATATGTATTTAACATTGCAAGATCCAGCACATTCAAAAGGTGTGAATGCTATAAAAAACAGCATGACATATCAATGTTGACAAATGTCACCAAGACTGTCATCCTTCTATGTGAACAAGCTCAAATACACAAAACAAAAAAATCAGAATAATCTTTCCAAAGCGGCATTTGAAACAACAAGAGAACAGCATTACGCCAGCACCTCTGTGTTTGTGCATTTGACAAAGACATGTGCATTATGAGTGTATACAGATGCATTCTCAACTCTATTGAGAAACATCAATTATTCGGCAGCGGTGTCAGTTCGAAAGGCAGCGCTTTATATCTGCCAGCCTTTCATTCCAGGCATCATCTGTTTGTGCCGGGTGGGAGAAAGTTCTCTGGCAGAAATAATGACCAAATAGAAGCAGGTCTTTGAAGACAAGAATCAAAGAATTCCAGCCGCTGGATCGAGGGAATTGATAATGACAGTGTTTTTCGTCAGGGCAGTAAGATTAATCATAGACCGAGGGGATGGAGGGAAAGAAGAAAAGGGAAGAGGAAAAAGAAAAAAAAAACTGAGGCAAACATTTCTACCGGTCCTAATTTTTCTGGCGTGGACTGACTGCTGAGCTCTATAGGTGCTGGTTTGTGGAACAGATTGGGAGCGAGCTCATTAATGCTTGTGTGGATGGATCAGAAGAGAGACTCGCTATGTTCTCTCTTTCTTTAAGAGCAGACTGAAAAAACACATCTACAAGATGGAAGAGGGAGATGATAAAGGTTGTGCTGCCTTAACAGAGGCTTCTGGTTGCAATGTTTCACTGTGGAGTGATCTATGGGCATGGCAGCATGCAAACTTAGTTTGATGTCACCTTGTCATGCTATTTTGCTTCAGGGCTGGAAGAAATCACAACACTGCTGGAAATGCACTGGGGATTTTCGACAGGCATTTTTGAATGTGTCTTACGGCATATTCTTTTTTCTGTTCTATTCTGCAATGCATATGTCAGTGATTATACAACAGTTCTGTTGACCAAATTGGCTTTAAAGACCAATTCTGGTAGAAACGCTCATGTGTTAAAGATTAAAAGCAACAATGTTATGCTATGCTATATCAGTATCAGCCAGTATTAACGTTTTCTCCCTCAAATTATGATACCATTCTGATATAGTGAGCAAAATAAGGTAACACTTTATTTTAAGGTGTCCTTGTTACGTTACATGTACTTAATATTATAAAAACAATAAATTATGCATAACTGCATGCATGTAACCCTAAGCCAAACCCTAACCATATAGTACGTACATTACTATAATTAATTTTAATCAGTGCTTAAATGTATAATTATGCTGTAACAAGGATAAAGTATAACCCACATAATATTAGAGCCTATTTCCATCAATGTAAAAAAAAAATATATATATATAATGTTATACATTACTAGTGCATATATATATATATATATATATATATATATATATACTATTATTAGTTCTATTGTACATAATTAAAAAATTTCAAAAATTGTTAAAATCTAGATGGAAGATTTTTTATTGGCCATAACAGCAGCAGCAACAACAAAAATATCATTTCTGTCTGTATAATTATTTTATCTGTATCTATACTGGTAACAACTTCAGCGCATCCCTATTCTATTCTATTCTATTCTATTCTATTCTATTCTATTCTATTCGTGAGGGGAAAAAAGTCTGGGGTCTGTTAGATTTTATCTATCTGAAAAGTTTCTTATGCTCACTATCAAAAAAGGTCAAAATACAGTAAAAACAGTAATTGTGAAATATTTTTTGAATTTTAGGTAGGTTTTTTTTTTTTTTAAAGTAAGATATAATTTATTCCTGTGATGCTAACACTGAATTTTTAGCATCATTACTCTAGTCTTCAGTGTCACATGATCCTTCAGAAATCATTCTATAGTAATAAGCAAATTATTTTTAATTATTATTAATGTTGAGAACAGTTAAAATATTAAGCGCTGCTTAATATTTTTTGTGGAAACCATTATAAATTGAATACATCCTTGATGAATAAAAGTATTAATCATAAAAAAATATGTATATCTCTGAATTTTGTTCCTTTGATATTCTTTTTCATTGCACATCAAATTAAAGCCAGTTAAATTATTATTTAATATTCATGCAATAGACACCAAAATGATAACTAGTTAAATATTTAATGAAACATCGACACTGCTCACTGCTTTTTACGACTGCCTCAGAACATCTCTCTTATTGAGGAACATTTTGAAACAAATACACTTACGGGACAACACATGATCCAAGCAACCTGTGACCCAGTAATGCGTCCCTCTGCCAGAGCAGATCTGATGGGCAGGACTCTCTGAGCTGAGAGTCGGCGGACAGTGTGACCTTTTAGCGAGCGTAGGGGATAAAATAAACTGCTGTCAGTGGTAATGAGCCATCTGGACCTCTCATCCAGTCACCGTCCCACCTGAAGGCCCCATCAATCCGGGAAACATCTAACCTGCCCCACTCATGCAGATCACCTGACCAAACCAGCTCCACTGGTCAGAGAAAGTGTTTACAGCAGTATGACCCAATGCCGATTTCTATGGACTTTAAAGGTAATCCGCTAACCTAGTTGTTTTATTGATGGTGTTTATTCAGTTTTAATATCAGAATGTTAGTAAGAACATGACAAAATGCAAAACTTCTAGATATCCTTCTGCATACAGTATGTGATGGACATCAGTTGATCATCTTTGGTATCTCCTTTGAAGGCATCTTGAGTAAAACAGCTCCATACTTAAGAAAGCACAAAAGACCTGAACCAGAAGCAACGAGACCTCTTTTAGAGAAAGTTTGTTATGTGTAATCCGCATTAGATAAATATTATAATACAACGTTTCTCTATTTCAGAATAAAAATGCCACAATGAGCTTTTTTTGCACGCTTTGATGAGTTTGTATTTATCCAGTGTGATACTATGGGGTTAATAATGTGTCTGACTTGCTGCTTTTGGTCAGACACACAGTGCTCTCTGCTGGAACTGACAGGAACTTTACACTTACTGCCTGAGGAGACAGTTTTTATGGTTGGTAAGAGCATTTTAACCCTTGGAATCAGGGCTCAGCTCTATACAAAGAAGGTACTGCATAAAAAGTCTGGATTAGGTTCAACCTCCAAAGTGGATAAAGCCTATATCCAATGGCTTACATAAAAGTAAATATAAATAATAAACGGACATTAAATTAATCTAACAGTCATATAACATATTGTGAAATGTTATTAAAATTTCAAATAACTGCTTTAAATTTGAATGCATTTAAAAATGTAATTGATTCCTATGGTCAAAGCTGAATTTTCAGCATCCAGTCTTCAGTGTCACATGTTCTTCAGAAATCATTCTAATATGCAGATTTACTGCTGAAAAAAAGTATAGGCTATATATATATATATATATATATATATATATATATATATAATAAAAATTGCTTTATATTGCTTTGCACTCGCTTAGCAGTAAACAGTCAGTTTTTCAGTTTAAGTCAGTTCATTGTTGGTTTAGTACATTACATTTCTAAGAGATCTAATCTTTTAAGGGTATTGTAATTAGATAATGCGTTCCATCTGTTTGTCTGTGTCCCCTCACCGAACTTCAAATATACTGATCTGGTTCAGTTATTAGGCAAGGAAGATGATCAGATCTTGGTCTTTCTATGATCATCTGAAACCAGACCAAGAGCTTGACTTTCTTGAACACTGCAAGACAGGGCTGAAGGTCTGCAGTCACCTTGCAGCTCTTGTTTGTAATATGGATGCATTATTGGATGCATAATATGGATGTATTATTGACAATGAGTTATGGAGAGAAAAAAAAAAAAAAAAAAACGTTTTATTGAGATTGATCATCCTATCCCGGTCATTAACAACAACAATAATAGTAACAATACCAATAATACTAACTAACATGTAACTGATGCTCATATGCCACTGAATGATATAGGCATTAGCTTAAAATTACACCCAGGGTGACCTTTAAACATGTTTGCATTTTACACAGACAATCTTTAAAAACAGGGTGACACCTAATCTATGTCATCCCTGTTACCCAAATATCAAAACCTCTTACCCTGAAAAGTAACAGGGCTGACAGTAACAGGTTTGACGATTTCAAACTATTTTGCTAATTCTAGCTAATAGTCAAGTTCACAAAAGCACATGTTGTACACTTTGAAGTGATTTTACTTATAGATATTGATTATATTAAATGTAATAAATAATTGTTTAAATTTACATATATATATATATATATATATATATATATATATATATATATATACATTAAAAAATAATGAAAGAAAGAAAGAAAAAGAAAGAGAATCGATAAATCATACTGACCCCAGAATTTTAGAATGGTAGTAAACTGATAGAAAATGCACAAAAAAGGAGATGTTTAGCACAATGTTCAAGACAATGGTGAATGTGGCTATTAACTAACAAAAAATCCAAAAACACATCATAAAAGTTCCTTTAAAAATTCTTAAAAAGTTATATTGCTTTGTGAGTCTTTGGCATTATTCAGTGAAAATCTTTCCTTTGCCACACCGTTCAAATTTTGCAAAAACAAACGCTTTTGGAATCATTGGTGTGAACTGTTGCTTAACACCTTTTGTGTGTGTGTGGAAGTGAGAGAGCTACTGTACATTGTTTGACTTCTGAAGGTTTAGTAACGCAGCACACAAGCCATTTGACCCACTATAAGACACTTGTGCGGTGCTTTTTCTTCTTTTCAGGGCTTGACAGCCTCTGGTCACCTGACGCTTTCAAAAGAGCACCTTGAAGTTTATTCTATTAAGTTCCATAAAAAGAAAGTCACACAGTGTATTAAAGGAATAGACTTGTATAACTATGGCCTTTGGACTATTTAAATTCTATTCTACGAGTAAACAGAAAGTCTTGAGTCTTGGAGCACTACTTAAAAAACGGGTCTGACCATGGAAGACAAAAAAAGGTCTTGTATAAACCAACAACAACGACACAGCCTGTGCAGTGGCTTGTCCCTTCTGCTGGGCTTTTTGCATCCTTGGACGCTGTCAAACAGCTTTCTCTCTCTCTCTCTCTCTCTCTCTCTCACACTCTCACACACACACACACACAGAGTCTGAACGGCATTGACTCGCTCCTCATTCGAGTGATTCAGTGGCACTACACAACAGCACTACTCCAGAGTCTGGGAGTGACATTTCCCACATCCTGGTGTGGAGACTGCTGCTTCTGACAGCCTGAGAGAAGAGCGGCTCTGACTTTATCTGTAGAGACAAAGATATGCCTCGTGGAAGCTAATCCATGTGTTCGGTTTTTACAGTAATTGGGTCAGGGAACTTCCTCAGAACAGTCGGTAAAACGAGATGATCTGCGTTTAATAGGTACTTTCCATTAAGGGTATAACAAAACCCCTGAAATTCTTAACTGAACAAATGTTTAGAGAGAGGTGTGACAGTCATATCCTCAATAGATTAAAGTAAATATTATAAGCTATTTTATGTTCTATTCATTATACTGTATATGAGATTGCAGGTTTTGCAGCCCTGTTACCAAAATGTGGATATATCAGAAATATAGATACATCACCAGTTTTAAAATAATAAATAAATAAAATAAACAAACAAACAAACAAATAAAGTAAGAAAATGGCACAATGTACTGTATTAATATGAATAAAATTTCCATACTGATTTATTGTTATTATTATTTTAAATAGGTATTTTACCTGTATTTTGGATTTTTTTTGTGTTGGTTTTTAGAGTTAACGGAAATGTCCATAACATTAATGGATAATGTTCTGACAGAAAAGTATTATTATTATTATTTTACAGTGTGCAATTAATGTTGGTTTGTGGTAATTACCAAAAACAAAAAACAAACAAAGAATTCAATAAAGACTTCCCATGAATTAATAATAAATATTTGTCTAATTATTTGTTTTGTTTTGTCCAATAAGCAATAACTTGTAAACAAGTTATTGGAAAATAAAACAAGATTATTTATTTGTATTTCTGTTAAGCTATATGCTAAATACTATAATGCAAATCAAATTTTGTTTAAAAAAAAAAAATCATATATTGTTATATAGTATACTTCAAAATATTTAATAGTTGTCAAAAAAAGAGAAAAAAAAACTTTTAAAAATAAAGACTTTTTAACAGCATCAGTGGTTATTGATTGACTGACTGATTGAACTGTTTACTGAAAAGCTCTTTAAGGAACCCAAAACGGTTCTATACGGCATTGCTGTGAAAATCCCCCTTTTGGAACCTTCATTTTGAATTTGTAAATTGAAAACAATGTGTGACATCTTAATAAATATCTCTGCAAAACCTAAATCATCTTAAAATACTATAAATCAAATTACAACATTAAATGAACCTTGACTAAATGTTGGTATAATCAAAAGACAATGATTAAGAAGACCCTACTGAGCAGTCCTTTGAGGAGATGCGGGATGTATTTTTCACATCCTGTCTAAAGTATCAAATGTTTATCAGGTTGTTAAACTGACTAGACTGGGTCATCAGTCAAATCAGCGAGATGGTTAAAACCTGCAGGTGGCCTTTGCTGTTTACTGTAGTGCTCAAAATCCATCCTATCATTAAACAAACGCCTTCAAGGAGCGCTTAAGTGTCAGAACCTCGGCCTCACTTTATTGGTGCAGGTCTTCAGAACATCACCGTCCACGTAAGGGTCACTCCGACGGCACAAGAGGCTAAACTCACTTCCACTTATTGAACAGTTCACTTTGAGGTCTTCAACAAAGAATTAATTACAGCGACAGAAGTCTTCCGTGAGACTCTGTTAACATTTCCATTTCCTGAAGCGCTTTGGTGTGAACATTTGCTCAAAGAACTCAAACAATGCCAAGGCCCTTGGTTTCGAATAATGAAAAAGTACCATATTCACATGAATCTGAATAGATTAACTATTCAAAATTTTTTTTTTTTCCCCTCAGAAGTGCTTGTATCCATCACTGGTTTAAGAGAGAGGGCAGCCTTCAATTATGTACAAAAAAGTATTACTATACTGAAATGAATCTATACTGAAATTACTATACTGAAATGAATTTATCTGACTATGTTAGCTTACTGGCATTTTATTGAGCCCTGCATGAATGTCTATGTCTACAGCCACCTTACAGCTAACATTCACAAATGCACACACTGCCACAACAATGCAATTCAACTGTGATTTACCAATGCATTTAAAAAGCTGAAAGGCAGACCTCTGTGAAAATGCTCATCTTAGAGTTTGCATAGACTGAGAACAGTAAAATTAAAGGAGCATCAAGTAATGTATGGTCAATGTTTTGCTAACCAATATACAGTATGCGACTGATATGATCCATACAGTAGATAAAGCAACTTAATGCACCTTTTACATATATATATATATATATATATATATATATATATTTTTACAGGAAAGAAAAAAAACAGCACATATTTGGCTAACTAAGATACAGTGAAAACTGTAAATAATTTAACATCCTATTATTCTTTATAAACATTTTAAATTATAGTCAAAAAGTAAGTAAAGAACTATTCTTTTTTTTGCTTAAAAAATACAGATAAAGCAACTCATAGCACCTTTTCACATAAATGTCATTTTTTTTATAGGAGAAAAAAAAAAAAAACTACAGCAAAAATTTGGTTAATTGTAAGATACAGTGAAAAACTAAATTATTTAACATTCTGTATTTCATTATATACAGTTTAAGATAGTCAAATAATTTATAGCTTTTACCTAAAAAAAAAAAAAACCTGAAAATTGACAGTTTTTTTTAAAGTAAAATTACATATAATACAATGTTTAACTGTTTACCATTTTTCACTGTATATGCTAAGGTAACTTGCATTTAACATGTTTTTACTTTTTTTAAATTAGACTTTAGATTAGATTTTTTTTTTCACAGTAGCTTAAACATGCAATACATTATTTTCTATTGTAAAAATGTTTAAATATTTATTTTTTCATTTTTTACAGTTGCTTGAAGGTGCAAAAAATTACTTTATCTACTATAAAAAATGCTTTAACTCTAAATAAATAAATAGTTATAATTTATCATGAGAAACACCAGAATGACATCCATTGAAAGACATCATAATTATATTTTCTATATATTTTTTAACACATATTTTTGTTCTCAGTACACTGTATATTATAAAGTAATGTGTTCCATTTTCAATTATTTATTTATTTACTTTTTTTTTTTTTGCATTGTTTTAGTGTCTTCTGTATATAAGTATATTGGTCATCTTTAATGGAGAGATCACTTTGATGATTTATCTTGTGAATCAATTGAATACAGTACATTTTAGGTCAAATTCCTGGCAACCAAATTCAACAAAACATTTGCACAGTCTACACTGCATTTCCCCAAACACCATTACTTCACATAGCGAATGTATGATGGAGAACAATAACATAAACAACTAAATTTACGCCACGTGAACATCTATGTGAGGACAAGGACGTTTAAGCAGCGTTATTGTTTCTCCTTCAGAGAGATAAGCTATCAGATCGCTCAGACGCACCGACGCGCCGCCTCATTAGGAGCAGAAGACTTCATACTCATCAAAATGCATTAGGAGACAAGCATCTGACACGGGCATTAAAACGGCTCTCGTGCAAATTGAATTTGACTACTCTGGTTAGGGGCCGTCTTGCTCGCGGGAGCACTTTGCTTTTGCGAGACATCGCTAGACTCTCTCTCTCTCTGGATGTCAGCATGGACCTCCATTTGTCTGGAGAAAATACAAAAATCAATAAATTAATTTCACTTTTCAATTAAGTGAACTAACAGAGGTTAGTCCCTGTGTTCTTTGACCACCAATTCCTCCCGTGCCATCCGTCTGAATTAGCGCTCATTGAAAATAATGACCGGCTCCGCATGTCATGCATTATCTGGAAATGTAGGGCCCATAGGTAGGTAACATCGTTTGACTCGTGCTAATTAATACCATGTAGTAGATTTAATGGGCCTTCCTGTCTTTGTTTATCTGGTGATTTACTTCGGGTTAACGGGGCTCAGCGTTGTATTCCATTATCAATTTAATTACTGTTTCCAAAGATGTATAAATAATTTTTTCATCACGGATGCGCGGTATTGACAGGCGTACCGAGGTCAATCATGTTACATTATTCACTTAATAGATCAGAGGCAACGGTGAATGATATTAATACGGATAAGAAAGCTGCTCTAATGGAGTCTATGAGGAAAATGCAGTTCAGATGATATTTCTAGACAAAAACCTTGAGCTGATTAAAAATATTACAGTGACGGATGACAGAAAAACCGTCTTTACAGAGTCAAACTCTTTAAAGCTGCAGTCCGTAAGTTTTGCCTCTTTGTCGCCATCTCTGTTTGAAAACCTGGAATTGCAGCTTTTTGCGGAATTATCTTGCTTGCGTGGGGTTGCAATTCGGCACGGCTCCAGCGCGGATGAATCTAATGTTTTGAGGTGAATGTGTAGCTGTCAGTCACCGCACCGGTGTGGATATTTACTGTACTTCGGAATCACATATTCTAGCTTACATCTTGGAATATATGACCCAAATAAGAATTTTCACCGTATATTGTCATCTGAACAAGTAACAAGTCTGCCACGTTTGTTCTGACCAACTGAGGAAAAAAACATTATCATAAATCGCGCTACCAATGGTGATTAAATCTAACGATCGGTTAGCTCATATCACATCAAACTGTGCAAAGTATTATTATTGTTATACTTTATTCTCAAATTATTAATGTTAACAACATCAGCATTGCGTGACTATGAGTAGCCTATAGTGTGTATTAGCGTGTAGATTTCAGTTTCTGTCCAGTCTAATCTAATTGTCACACCATTCGAATTTCATATTGAGAAATTCTTTTAACCTTAAAAGCAAATTATGCTCTCTTCGAACTGGTTGTCTTTAAAATACAAATCTTGTGTAATCCCAGGCAATCTGTAATCAGAAACACATTTAAAACTGCAATATAATTTAATTTCATTCACATGTGTTTCATAAACACATAATCCTTGCTGGATTACAATCCGCCATCAAAATGATACATTTAATTATTCCAGCTTCTGTGAGAAAAGGCTAAACGATCCACCACCTGCAGGATCCTCACATGAGATAGCCTACTAGCCAGGACAACTTCTTCATGTTAACAGACGTGACGTAATGACGCAGTGCCATGCTCGAATCTCCTGCGAAAACCTACCCGTACCACTCAAATTAGAAAACATTATTATAAGATAACCGTTGTGAATCGGGCTAAAGTAAGGCGATAGTTTTGAACACTGGCTGGTTATGTACTTGCTCAAATATTGATTTTGAATCATTTTTAACCTAAAAAAAGTTACAGACTGCAGCTTTAACTACAACAGAACAAAAATTAGCACCAATCAATTCTGTTTTACAGTTGACACTGAACCATTTCAAGTCCAGACTACCAAAGACACTGCGAGACCAACGCTATCTCACGACCAATTTGTACGCATTTTACGAGGTGGCTAATTCGTACAACCTCACTCGTATTTTGTCCAGACCCCAGTGACAGGTAGGTTTAGGGGTGGGGTTAGGGATAGGTCATTCGTACGAATTCATACAAATTGGGGGACTTGTAAAATACGTACAATTTAGCAACAATCGTGCAAATTTGTACGATGTAACACGATGCACGATGATTTGTAAGGTCGTACGAATTCGTACGATTTAGCCACCTCGTAAAATATGTACGAATTTCATGAGATCGGGTTGGAGAGACATATTCCTTCAAAATTCAGTTTAGTGTTTAACCAGAGTGGCTTTTTCAATTGCCAAATGTTAAACTACTATCTAAATATGCTTACAATATTACAAAAGTACCAATAGTTGTTTGTTACTAACTCTAAAGAACTGAAATTATTGCAATATTGTAATTAAAGTACTTGAAATTGAAAAAGTAAATTAGGGTTGTACTACTGACATGTATCTAAATAAAAAAAAATAAAATAAAAAAAACTGAAATAAGCTATACAGAATGTGAAAGTGTAATCAATGCAACACCATGTTATCAAAAAGACTCATGATGCAATCCCTCAAATTTGATGCATGTCTGAGAGATCAAACAATTATTTTAAGCATTTTAGAGAATTTCTAAAGTATAGGCCATGTAATTTTCTAAAATGTTGGCAGTGTGTATTATTATTATTATTATTTTTTTTTTTTTTGGCTTTTTGGCAAATTGCTTTGTCCTTCTCTTGTAAATGCTGGTAGATTAATAACAAACTGTAGTCCATTAGTGATTGTAGTTAGTAATGTAATCCATTACATTATATTGGACTACTTTTTGATTACTTTTAGATTACTTTTGACCTGGGTAAATAGTATAATTTAAATATAGAATATATAAATTGTATAATTTTGTATAATATTGATACAACAATACAAAGAGAAAGGGAAACACATTCTATTCATTGTTATTAACAATATGAAGCATATTAAACATTACATCAAAGTTTCCCAAACTGGGGTTCGTGAAGAAACTGCAGGGGATACGTGTAGTGAAAAGCTAATAATTCAGTAAATCCAAAAAATAAATAAAAAAATAAAATAAAAAAATAAAAATTGAATTAAAAGCTGTAATTTTAAAGTGACAAAAAAAAAAAAATCAATTCAGTCAATTCTGCTTTACAGTTCGACACTGAACTATTTCAAGTCCAGACTATACCAAATACATTATGAGACATATTGCTCCAACATTCAGACTAGTGGTCAACCAGTGTGGCTTTTTCAATTGCCAAATCAATCCGAAATATGCTTACAGCATTACAAAAGTATACCAATAGTTTTTTACGGTTACTAACCCTAAAGTGCTAAAATTATTTTAATATTACAGTTAAAGCAATCAACAACAATCCTAATAAAACACCATTAACCAATGTCAGAAAACCATGATTATGCAAATGTTACTTAATTATTAGCTTATTAGCTTGAAATCTCAGAGGAACTTCAAGTAAATTAGGTGAAAGAGGTTCGGCTGAAATGAATGATTGAATGACTGAATGAATATGGAATCTCTGCATTATATGTCAATAAGGAATGTGAATTTATGAATTTTAATGTATTTGAAAGACAAAAGCCTATGTATTGCACATTAAATAGACTAACAGAGTTACATTTACATTTATTAATTTAACAGACACTTTTATCCAAAAAAGCATTTTCATTTAAATTTGATCAGTTCGTGCTTTCTCTGAGAATCAAACCCATGGCATAAGTGTTGCTAGTGCATTGCTTTACTGTTTGAACTACAGAAAAGCCTTAAAAAAATATTACAATGTATGACATATTCTAAATATATCACATTATGAGCCTACAGTAAGTTCAGCATCTGTGATTCTTCCAGAACAATTAAATCAGTCACAATCAATCCATCAACATCATATCTTGACAATGAGTCTTCTAGCGTTCTTGTGTCGCTGTCATATAAAGAGCATTTTAAAGATGGAGAACAGATATTAAGTCTATGATGTTAAACCCAGACTGATGGCGCTGGAGTGCGGTTTGACAGCAGCTCAGTGTGTGGCCCCTGAATCCCGCTCCAGCACACACGAGTCCAACACGACTCTCACAAGCCAGGGGCAACACAGAAATGAGTCATGGGGGACCCAGACAGAGAGAGAGGCGGGGGCTGGACGCTTCAAAATCAGCATCGAAAAGACAAAGTAATTGCTGCTAGTTACTGGGTGCATCTTTTTGTTAGAGCTGCACTATAAAACATGCTGTTCTTTACATGTTGTACAAATAACGATGTCTGGTTGACCCATAAAACCACAAAGAGAACAGAACAGACCATTTATCTAGTAATGGTTATGCAACTGCATGCACAATCATATATATATTGTAGTTCTATGTCAAATAAGGATGTTTGAGATGATGGAAATAAGAAACCTTGGTAACACTTTAGAATAGGGAGCACTTATTCACTATTAACTATGACTTTTCCCTCAGTAAATTCCTAATTTGCTGCTTATTAATAGTTAGTAATGTAGTTGTTAAGTTTAGGTATTGGATAGGATTAGGGATGTAGAATAAGGTCATGTAGAATAAGACATTAATATGTGCTTAATTACTACTAATAAATGGCTACAATTCTAGTAAAATGCATGCTAATAAGCAACTAGTTAAGAGACCCTAAGATAAAGTGTTACTGAAATCCTTAATATAGTTGCATGAAATTAACATGAAACACGTCCAGCTTTCAACTACAAACTGGATATAATGGTTCTAAAAAAGC
>JAFVLL020023877.1:0-47396 GCA_021397915.2 Tor tambroides
ACAACGCGGAACGCAGGAAACGCGCGTTGTGTAAACATCAGCCGGTGAGAAGAAAAGTAAATGTCAAAAGATGGAAAGCGTGTGAACGAGAAGACGGTATTATTCACGTAAAATAAATTCCAATAAATGTAAACATACTTTGCTCCGTGTTTTCTTTCTTTTGTATTTTAGTCTTTGTTTTCTTGCCTTTGGGCGTCTCATGAGGCTTAAAACGGCTAAAGAACTACGCGGCGACTTTTTTTTTTTTTTTTTTTTAATAACTGGCAAGACACGGGAAAAGCCGTGTGTTAAACAGGTTGCCTGCTGTTCGTTCAATCTGTGAAGGTGACACCGCAAATATGCAAATAAGAACGTTTACCCGGGGTTTAGGAATGTACAGTGTGAAACGACTGTTAATGAATACCCAGGATTAACAGTTAACCCCAGGTATAGTATGAGCAGTGTGAAACGTGATTACAGATAACCCAGGATTACGTTTATCCGGGGTTTAGGATAACCCAGGGTTAACAATTTCAAGTGTGAAAAGCCCTTATATGGGTCAAAATTATTGATTTTTCTTTCATGCCAAAAATCATTAGGATATTAAGTAAAGATCATGTTCCATGAAGATATTTAGTAAATTTCCTACTGTAAATATCAAAACTTCATTTTTGATTAGTAATATGCATTGCTAAGAACTTCATTTGGACAACTTTAAAGGAGATTTTCCCAATATTTTGATTTTTTTGCACCCTCAGATTCCAGATTTTCAAATAGTTGTAACTCATGCATAAAAAAACATACATCAGTGGAAAGCTTATTTATTCAGCTTTCAGATGTGTAAATCTCAATTTCTAAACATTGACCCTTATGACTGGTTTTGTGGTCCAGGGTCACATTTGAGATCTATGGTAGCAGAAACAGCATGAGTAAAGGATCTGTAATTGCTCTCAGACGTGAGAGGTCATAAAGGGAAGTTTTTTCTCCAATATCCAATAGCCATTATTATATGTAATAATAATTTTAAAAAAACATAGGGGAAACCACTGGATTTAGTGCTCTGCTCGTCTGACAAAACAGACGAGGAAAGGAAAAAGAACACGCCAGGGTCATTAGTCGCAGCTCTAGGAACATTATCAGTTTGCCGATGAAAATTTATAACACTCTGGTCTCACATAGCTAGGCATCTGACTAAACACCATTTGTCTGGTCCACATTGCAGCCAATAACTGCCCACTTACACAGGAAGAGATTGCCGGACTGACATGTGGCCAACAAGAGTTTTTGTTTTGTTTTGTTGCAATGTAATGTACCATTTTAAGGCTGTGCTTAACAAAAGCCTGTTAACACTAATGATGGGGTTCGTTTTCTTTTAATGAGGAAAGCTATTGTTGTATATTCTTCACTTATTATTTTTATGAGAAATAAACAATACAATTATTTAATTTAGCGATAGATAATTAAAAACAATGGGTTAAAAAAATATTAACATTGCACAGACTTTGCTTTTGCGCATTGTTTGTATGGTTTGGTTCATTCATACCACTGCAAATTAGTTTAGAGACACTGTCATTAAAGTTTCTTGCTTTTTGGTTTATTAAATTCTAGCAACTCAACCTCACACCGTTAAAACAAGTATAATGAGGCTGGACAGACACTGCACTGTTAACTCATGGGAATCTTACGCTAGCCCAGGAGTGCCTTTCAGAAGTGTGACACTAGATACCAACATACACCCATTACTACAAAAAGAGAGCCATGTTCGATGTTGTTTAGAGCCTATTAGGAACACACTAGCTTGTCTGAGTCTTTGGAGCCTGTTTGCGATATTTGTTCTAATTGTGTCCCATGAAATCTGATCCAGTATCAACTTGTGTTGATTAGACAAAAAAAAAAAAGTTCTCACACAGTCTGATCAGGGATCAGTTTGGGTAAACTAGATATATAAAAGCCTGGCTTCTATTTTTATTTCTGAGGTATGTGTGTGTTTACTTCTGGATGGACAATTTTTTGATGTGCAGTCATACACGTTTATCTTCAATTTGTTTCTCTGACCTTTTCCCTGATTCATATAAAAGACATACGTTTAATAGTCTTAAAAGCAATTATGATTCAGTTAGGGAGGAAGGGTGAAGGGGGGTCAGTGGAGACTTCAAACCACCCAGCTGGCACTGATTTGTGGAGACACTTCAAAGTCACCCAGTTTCTCAGACAATCCTAACCTTTTCCCCTTTACCAAATCTCTCATCCAGCGCCTGGCACCCCTCTAACACCCCCTTTTGACCTCCGCATCAGCTCCAGAGGTTCCCATGAAGCATTAACATGATTGTTATCAGGCAGTGGGAAAACTACTAATACCACTGGTCAAATTAAGCTATGTGGGTCATGCAACCTCTAAAGCGGTATGTGGCGGTAAGATTAACATGCCTTCTGCTAACATGACAAAGCCCTCAATGATTTACCCCAATGTTTCAGACAAAATGGAGAGCTTAGTACATTCTCAACCTCGTCCATATACACATCTCACTACAAAGCCTCAAACGTAAGACTAAGAAATTTGGTCTTAATCTCACACATAAGCACATATCAAGCTAAAAGAACAAATAAATAAAATGGTCAGTCAAATTTAATTTAAAAACTAATTGCTAATTAATTAAAAAAAACTGCAAGACTGAAACAAAAAAGGACTTTATACAGTATTATACGCACTTCCGACAAACCAGATTAAACTGTTGCTTACCTGGTTTTCAATAGCCTTTCTATTTTTGGGGTCACCAATGATGGACAACTGCAGCTCTGCCATTTTCCTCATCTTGCTGTCCATGTCGATCTTCTGGAGAAGACCTCGAATCTGCCCTCGTAACAAGCGCAGTGTGTCCTCTTTCCCGTAACGTTTTGCAAATAAAGATGCGCTAGCCGAATGAATGGCAGTTACCCAGTTCTCTAGGTCGGTCTGGTTGGAGGCCTAGAGTGGAAAATAACATACAAGGTAGGAAATGTGACCTTTTATACATAGAAGTTACTGTAAATATGGTCATTGTAGAAAAAAAAAAGTCTTGAAAAGAAATCTTGTACAGAATTTTGTATCACTTAATTTTATATAACAACGTTGCTTTGTCTTACATTTTTCAAAATTCTGAAAATGTATGCATTTCCATGTTTAGAAGCTTTTGGACCCCACTTCAGGTTTGTTTACAAAACAGATTAAGTATTTAAAGTGATAATTCACATAAAAATGAAAATTCTGTCATCATTTTCTCACCCTCAAGTGGTTCAAAACCTGCATGACTTTTATTTTCTGCTGAAAAAGGAAGATATTTTGAAGAATGTGGGTAACCAAACAGTTGTGGTTCCCACAGGCTTCTATATAAAAAAAAATACTACAGAAGTGAAAGGGGCAACCAGCAACTGTTTGGTTACCCTCATCCTTCAAATTCATACAGGTTTGGAACAACTTGAGAGTGAGTAAATGATGACAGAATTTTCATTTTTGGTGAACTATCCATTTATGTTCATGCTTAATATCATCAGGTCATTAATATCACCAGAAACATGTTTTTTATTTAATACTAAATTCTGTCACACTGCACTAATCAGCATTTGGAATCAACAGAGATTGTCTGGCTGACTAAGCCAGAAATTGTTGCAATTTTATTGGCTTTAGAACATAATAATGTCAGTGCTTACACTAAGAAAAAGGAAAGAAAATTCCAATCAATCAATTTTTATGTTTTCTGGACCAGTAATTTTTACAACAGCAATCAGCAATACAGCAGTTGATTACAGATCAGTCATGCTCTAGAAATGCACAATGGCTGTGTGCTGTTTCCGCTCTGTATACATGCAGCTTCTGTGCGGCTTCCACTCTGCTTCTGCTTTCAGCGTCAAGTGGCCATTAGTTTGTAAGCTTAGGTTTTCAACTGACCTGAAAAAGGTAGACATCACCATAGGCGTTACTGAGGCAGAACACGTTCTCTTTCTTGGGGTGCTCAGGAACTGCCTGGACTACACCATCCTCTGCTAACAAGGCATAGCATGGAGACTCTGGTTCTGAAGAGGCTTTTCCATAGGTCTCATAGAACAGCATTGTGCAGCCTACAAGAA
This sequence comes from Tor tambroides, assembly GCA_021397915.2. Lineage (NCBI taxonomy): Eukaryota > Metazoa > Chordata > Actinopteri > Cypriniformes > Cyprinidae > Tor > Tor tambroides. The sequence goes on from JAFVLL020023877.1 coordinate 4,084, forward strand.
AAAAAACACACACATAATTTGGTCATCACTGGTCACTTTAAGCAGTCATGGTGTGTCCAAAGGTGAGTGGCACTGTAAATCACAGTGGTCATTATAGCAATCATGGCATACTACTTACCCTTCAGAGTGACCCAGAATTGTTTCCATTTTCGACGGCCTACTAGTTCCAATTTGCGGTCTTTGTGTACAGTAAGCAAGGGCTTGAAGGAGAGCCATCCGGCCCACCTAACTACACCCTTTTCTTTCTCAAACAGCAAGTCCAGCTGCTCTAAACACCCGAGGATTTCTTGACTACTGCTTTCTGTTTCCTCTGAGGAGCTCTCATGCCAATCTTCTCGCCCACCTTCTGCTGGAGGCCGACCAGTCTTCAGCTCCCTCATGAAGTTCTTGTAGATGTTCTGCCGCAAAACATCAGTACCCAAATGAAGGGCACTGGCAGAGCCACTGCGGGTATTCAGTGACAGAGAGTGAGAGCGGGTTTGAGGCATGCCGTTTGGAACAGTCAGAAAGCTGGAGACCTGAGAGGGAGAACTGGTATCGGCAGTGAGGCCATCCACACCACTATCAAAGCAATCGACAGGCTCATTATATCTCGGCTCCTACAACAACAACAAAGCAGAAATATTGTAAGAAAAAGGTTATATTAATGCTGAAATGTGTTTACTTGTGACCATCAAAACATTATTTTTTAAAACCACTATAATAAACACATCCATTGTTGCAATCTGGGTCATTTCATTCAACCTAAATTTTATTTTTATTTTTTTATATTAAAAAAAAATGTAAGTGTGGCTCGTTAATGCTAAAGTTGCCAGTGTTTATTGCTATGTATTTCTTGGTGTTCCAAGTGTTTTGTTTTTTTTGCTACTGGTTCTTGAGTTTTATACCTCAGGTCAATAGCACAAATGTTATGCAACAAATGTTATGCAACAAGGTACTTTAATACTAAGGTACAGAGACTTTAGCAACAATGACGTCTTAGCAACAATCCATAACAAGAAAACTAAAACAAAATAACAGTCTTTTATCTCTGGTGCATGACAGCAAGCGCAAGTTCAATTGCCATACTACTACACAAATTTATGGAAAATGAAAGCCATAGGCACATCTCTTTACTCCATTCCTCATTCACCATGGAATACACAGTATGTTCTTTAAAGGAGTGTCATTAGAAAAATCTCATTAAGAGCATCAATTCCCTTCTGCTCGTAGTGAGGAGCGCACTTCAAAAGAAATCTGAGTAGGAGGGTCCTTCTCGAGCATCTTTCTTCAAAGTCTACACATCTCCAGCAGCTGACACTAATTACACAAGGGTTCAGATGTGCCAACAACACTCTGTGTAAAACTACAGCTGATGTCTGGCATTCTTTGGAGATTTAAGTGCTAACTTCAATATTTCTTAAAAATAATTGCAAAAGTTGAATTAACAAGTTGACATGGCCACATGATTATGCATATCCATTTTGAAATCATCCAGTGATACATATTACCTGGGTTCTAGCAGTTGGTCAGTGTATATCTGAATTCTACCAAAAGGTCTTTGTGGCTGTCAAATTGTAAAAATAATAATAATAATAAATAAATAACAGAGTGTTTCTTGGGCTGAAGTGTTTAGACTGGTTCAAAATAATACATTTTAGATGGTTTCACAGTTATGATTATGATTAACCTGATATCAGCACAAAATTCTCATAAAATGTGATCTGATTTTCACTGAAGTCATAATAAATCCAGTATAAACAGCACATGCTGTCCAGATCCAAATCTTTTTTCACCAAACATTCCAGGCCATTAATGGGAAAGTGTGTGAACTCCTTTACAGACAAATTAAAACTCCCTATCTTTCATTGCCTAAAATATATTTGGATCAGTTTAATACTGTATATGGAATGTCCTGTTTCAGCTCATGTCACAGTAATTAGTATAAAAGGACACGATTTCCAGGAATTTTGTTCCAGGAACTTTTTTTCATAAAAATTAAGGAAAGCCATTCTCTAGCCTTCATATAATGAATAGAATTCATATAATGATCATCATACTGGGGAGAAAATCCACAAAGCAGTTTTTAATGAGGTATTAGCGGGGTCTTTATAAATCCTTTTCCATTTCACCAGTTCCACTCAGACTTAACACTTCCACTTCCTCTAAAGTCAAGAAAAAGTAAAGAAAATGTAACCAAAACCATGCAGTTTTCTTGCATGGTAAGGCAAATCAAGAGGGTAAAATATAGTGCGTTCTTTGTTATAGACTTTATTATTATGCCTGAAATGAAACTCTGATCACTGGGTTCATGCAAACATTCACAGTTACAGTTACAGGTGATATAAAAGGAGTGTTCTGGATCTCAGCAGTCTACAATGAAAAACCGCACTATAATTTATTAGCATTATTAGCATGTTACCATGAAATTCATCAGTGACAGCAACTACTCCATGTCTACATATGTCTACAGAAGTAAAACAATACAAATTAACTGAAATTACTTCAAAAGCACATTTCATGGCTGCATCCTCTGTTTTACAAAAAAATGACTCCTTAATATGTCTTTAGTTTAAAAATAAGTCACTGCTTTCTTTTGATGTGAGCAGAAGAAAACATAGCCGTACTGATTAAAGATGAACTAGACTCTATCATATCATATTACAAGTCTAAAATGAGTAATAGCAGAGTAATGCCTGTTTGCAAAACATTCCACTGTTCCACAGACACAGACTCCACAGAAAACATCAAAGAGTATTCTGCTCTTTTCCATTAAACGCAGCATAAAAGCCAAACAACAGAAATGTCTCACTGCTGATTGTTAAAAAAATTTCACACACATGAAATCACAAAAATTCAATAAAGATTACAATACAAGAAGACACATTCACAATTAGCACCTAAAACATAGATGTAAACAGAGAGCAGAAATGAATGATATATAGCCTCCACTTATTTTATAAGATGAGGTACTCATCCTTCGATGCAATCTTTAATTAATCAACTCCTCGTTTTCTTCAACACCACAGAATTTATCTCATGCTTTCTTTTGGTACCCACCAAATGCCAAACACTGGCTTTGCGAGGAATACATCATCCTGTCATCTTCAGAGCACTAAACCTAAACATTTTTTGCATTTTTCAGCTCCAGTGTATCCTGATATTCATTTGTTAGAGCCCCATGGGTTCCTTGTCTCCTTGAACTGGCATGGTGTAGATTTCAATATTGTGCCCTGCATGTGCTCCTGGCAAGACAATAGTGCCCACAGTGGCACCTGGCACAAGTAACAACAGTCAATAACCCAACGGACTGATGCTTGCACTCATCAGTCATGCTTGCACTGATATAAGGCATGTGGCTAAAAATGACAAAAAACCCTAGAATTTGGGGGGGGGGGGGGGGGGGGCCTTTATTCTTTACCATCCTTAATTAGGCTTATTATTTAGCATTTTAGGCCCAAGTATGTACCATCTGCAGATGTTTTTGTTTCATTATTATTATTCATACATATTGGGGTGTACTTTCACCATCAGAAACATTTAAAATTGTGTGTAAAACAATCCTGCATGCTGCAAATCTTGTTATTTTGTACATACAGACAGTATTACTTTAACATAAACAGTTAGTATGTGACTACCTTGAAACCAATGGCAGTGTCTCTTTTGATAACTGCTAATAATCTGTGTTAATTTGTATCACATCCTTAAAAGTCTTCCTTAAATGTTTTGTTGTTGGCTAGGTGAAAATCGTTGTACTATGACACTTCTCAACAAGTCTCATTTTCAGGAATCATTCACATCAACAGCACAAATGCCAAAATTGGCCATTGTGAGTTCACAGGACTGCAAGTGAGTGTGGTCCTATTTGAGACAATGTTTACAACTTCACTTTCATAAGCAAGGATGAGCAGTGAGGTTACAGGGAGAGAGGGACGCCATTAGCTAATCATAACAATGCCCGTTTACTGACAAGTCTTAAACAAGATACAGTTTTTTGCAATTCTTGACACTGAGAGTGAGCAATAGTAATGGTAATGCTTGCATCAACAAGCACCAGTAACAATAAGACAGATTTTAGACAGGGGATTCAAATCCAATTACATCATCCAACTTCCTAAATAAAATAAAATGCAATGAAAGTGAAATGGAAACAACCAACCCAAAAATTGTCCTTACCTGAAACTTCCTTTTTTTCCTGGTCAAACTTCCAGTCCAGTCACTAATACGCCTAAATCTGTTCCTGATGGACACTTTCTTTCCATTATTGTCTACAAAAGGCTTTGGTTTCCGGCTAGGTAAGGTGAAGGAGGAATATTGCTTTTCCTCTGGGCCCCCCTCTGACCCGAGTTCCTCCATTACAGACACAAAGGAGGACCTGTGCTTTAAATGGCTGTCATTTGAAAACTGCAAATCTTTAACCGTGGGGAAGGTGGCGGCAATTCTGGGATCCCTGTAGAGGTCAGCTGTAGTAACGGCAGGCAACTGCTCAGCAAGAAAACCCACTTTTGTTGAAATACTTTGTCTTCGGCTGTTAGGGGATCCATTGTCTGAATCGTTAAGTTCGACACCAGTCCCCCAGGGCAAGTCGTACAAGGAGCCATCTGAGCTCAGAGAGCTACCTTTACTGCTCTTGAAGCTGGCAACTGCCTGTGGAGCTCCAAAATGGGCTTCTAATGATGGCGTTACACCAGATAAGCTAGAATTGGACTCTAAGGTGGGGGAAAACTTGAGGAGCTGAACTGGTCCAGCGCAGTTATCCAAAATAAGGGTGCTGTTGGAACTGCTGTTGAATTCTACTCGTACACTACCATCTTTCTTTATGACGACCCTGGGGCTGCTCTGATCCTCAATTTCTGCAAGCCTGGGACTTTTCTCTAGCGTCTTCATTGTGTTGATAGCATAATTAGTACAAGGGTTCCTTTTCTCTTTGTGACTACCATACAAGCAGCCATTTTCAGAAGGCAAAGTCAAGCAGCCACCAGGCAACAAGTCCTCAGAAACCCCATTCCACTGGCTATTGGCACCACTCTTTAGTTTACGGGTGATGTAGTCATATTGGCGGGACATAAAGGTGCAGTTGCTCTTTGATGGGGAGGAGCTACGACCTATGTTTCTGGGCTTCAATCCAGAGTATCCTGAACCAGCATTCCAAAAGCCTAGAGGTGATAAAACATCATCTTTGGCAGAGTGGCCCTTAAAAGAATAAGGTTTCTGTCTACCAGGAATGATAAAACTATTGCTTCTAGAACCCTGGATGCTATACTGGCTCTCAGAGTTTCCCATCCTGGATCTAGAAGAGCAAGAAAATGATTCTGTCAGTGACATGCCATGCTTACCCTATGGAGACATTTTATCATTGATCTCAAAGTAAAAGCTATGGTAATTCTTTTAAATCAGGGGTCGCCAACCCTGCTCCTTGAGGGCTACAGTCCCGCAGAGTTCAGCTCCAACCCCAATCAAACACACTTGAAGCAGCTAATCAAGGTGTTCGGGGTAACTTGATAATTACAGGCAGGTGTGTTGGAGTAGGGTTGGAACTGAAGTCTGCAGGAAGGCAGACCTCCAGGAACAGAGTTGGAGACCCCTGTTTTAAATATAGCTCTTTTGGACTATGACTACTGTTCATTTTGATTCTGATTTAGTAATGAGTTTAGCTAAGAGTCTGCAACAAATGACGGTGAGGCATATGGCAGCGATATACAGTAGTGTAACAGACTTACCAAGGCAGTTAGGCCTGTTATGGCCTTGTTGCCTGCATAGTCACCATTCTATCTTTCTGTTTCCGTTCAACGGTTTTATGGTTATCTGTGGGACAAGAAAAAAAAAAAAAACATACTGGTCTTAGAAAGACATGAATCACATTCATTAGTTTTAAAAGGTGAAAACTGTTCACAATACAGCAAAAATATCAAACGAACAGATTCCAAAATCTTAGGAAATGCAGTTAACATACTGTAATGTGTGAAGATTTAAAGCATAACCTTAGAAAACTTTTGATTTTAAGACTCTGAAAGAGACTTCTAAAAGAGCCACTAGTATCTCCATATCCTCTTGAAACCGAGTTTTTACATCTTGCTCTGATGGTTGGGAACATTTTCCAAACAAATTTCACTTCATTCACTATTTATTTCTTGACACAACAATTCCAAAAAGATTTTTGGTCTGCACTGCTAAAAAAAAAAAAAAGCTTTGAGTTTGATACTAAATAAAGCTGTGGTCAGAATTTTCTCCCAGTACTATCCACAGGACCACACAAACCATGCAACCCCCCCAACCCCCCCTCCCCAAACTGTCATTAGAAACCTATATGAATTTAATTCAGTGGAACACACAAAAAAAGATATGTTAAAGAATGTTGGTAACAAAAACTGTTTGGTGACAAAAACAAACAAACCAGCAAGCAAACAAGCAAAAAATCTCAAAATATATATTTTTTTAAATATTCAGCAGAAGAAAGAACTTCATACAGATTTATAACAACAACAACATTATTTTTGCTTAAACTTTCCCTTTAAGAAAACAGGTTTCTACACATCGCATTTCCAAGAACACCTTTAAACAAGTCAAGAGATGTCGTAACATAGTTAAGAGAGGTTAAATCCTCATTAGCTTTAGCAGGAGAAGCGATCAAGTGATTTCATCTGGTGATTTCCAGAGATCACTAGAGAATTACAGAGAGCTGAGAGTAACACACTGCAGTTTATTTCAAAAGTAACATGCACACTACCATTCAAAAGTTTAGGGTCAGTTAGATTTTCTTATATTTTATTTTGCGTTGTCCTTGTTACAGGTTACATACTTGCTATCATAATAGCAATAAATTATGCACAATTACATGCAAGTAACCCTAAGCCAAACCCTAATCCTAACCATATAGTAAGTACATGTAGTTAATTAGTAATACTCAGTACTTAAACGTATAATTAAGGACATCTTAAAATAAAGTGTAACCAATTTTTTGTTTAATTGTTTGCTTTGAAAGACATTAATACATTTATTCAGCAAGGATGAAACAAACTGATCAAAACTGATAATAAAAAAAGTGTTTTACATTGTTACACAATTCTATTTCACATTTCACATGTTCTCTTGAACATCATTTTCGAAAAAAAAAAAAAAAGTATTGGGTTTCCACAAAAACGCACAAGCAGTACAATTGTTTTCAATTGTGAAAATAATAAGAAATGTTTCTTGAGCACTAAATCAGCACATTAAAATGAACTTCGAAGGATCAGGTGACACTGAAGACTGGAGTAATGACTACTGAACATTTTAAAATATATCACAAATAGAAAACAGTTATTTAAAATTGTAATATTTCACAATATTACTGTTCGTATTTTTGATCAGATAAATGCAGTCTTGGTGACATCTTTCAGAAACATAAAAAAAAAAAGAACCTTACTGATCCCAAACTTTTGAACAGTAGTATTCTGTTTTCTGTTTCTCCAGTTTAACCTAACAATTCAACTAATTTTTTTTTTTTTTTCTCGGAACTTGCACTTTACTATTTACAATTCCCCAATCACCAATGTCTTCATGTAACTAGATACAATAATTCTATACAAGGAAGTTGTGAAAGCATAAGTGAAACCTATATTCTAAAGAGAATCCATTTATATACACAAACCTTAGTTGTCCTTTGTGAAAGTAATTTATTTAATTTTCCTTCGAAGGAAAAGTCAGCAAATCACATTATATATTTCATTTTGCTGCCTGTTTAAATTATGCCAAAGGCCATGTGGATAAGGCAGAGGACTGTAGGAAAAATGTTGTATGGACTCATGAGTCCACAAAACTTCTTGGTTTTAAGTGAGAAGTGTTACATTTGGACAAAGCAACACACTGTTTACTATAATAGGAATTTAATCCCAACTGTAAAGCACAGTGGTGGCAAGCAAAGGTGGCAAGTCTCGTGATGAGCACTTTTCAACAAAATATCCTAGCTGAAACTGCAAGGCTCAAACTTGCATTCAACTTTGATTCAAAGATAGCCTGAGGATGCAAAACAAGTATTGTATTATTTAATACTGAGGCTTCCTGGAAGAAATGTATAGGTCCAGATTGAAAGCCGGAATTAAGTGGACATATGTCTTTGCCTAAATCTCCCCTCTTTGACCTCCCAAATGACTGCTTAACATCAATGCCAATTAGTGTGTTTGCTAAGAAAAAGCTCAGGAAAGAAAATGCTTATTGCATTTACACAGAGTGAAATAAAAGGTTTGAGTTGATGAACAAGCCTGTTGCAGTAAGTCAACTGTGAATTAAAATGATAAATTTCCTTTTAAACAACTGAACAGCTAGGTTTACAATTAGATGGTTACAGCTGAAAAAAAAATCAAGTAGAAACAGTAAGCAGACACGTAAATTACAGTATTTCAGTGACTACTGAATGTGGTTTACAATTAACAAAGATTGATAACAAAGGTTAACAAAGACTAAAAAAAAAAAGTTAACAAGGTGTTTACAGAATTTTACATGCCAAAAGATTCATGTGAGAAACTGCACAACCTTGAAAACACAGCTGATGGAACAATCTCCAATGCCAAGTTGGCACCAAAAGCATGGCCATGCAAAAGGCACATAATTTACTGTACGTGCAGAACATAAAAGAAGCCTAATGGAGCCTCCAACACTGTCACTCCCCAGTCATATCGTTCTCTGTCACAGTTAGTGTCCTGCTGTTACATAAGAGAATTCTTTATTATTAGACATGCAGCCCCCAGTTCACTTTCTCCCTCGTCATATTACCATCCCCGTGACTTGACAGCAGCAGCTGAGAACAGTGTATAGATACAGGCATAGCATTTCACTTTTGTCCTTAGGGGGGGTAAAATGGGAGCCCAATCTGAAGCAGCATATAGAGGGTTCAGGTTATGTTGTTATTTGCAGCATTTTATATAAAGACATACTACACTACCTCTCATAATAGCATTTGATGATATTGGATGGTATTGGATGATAACAAATATCTGCACATTGGATTGTTTAAAAACGGCCGATAATCAGTGAAATCTCACGATAGCGTTGAAAAGCGTTGCTAATGCATGTTCTATTTGACCCTATGAATCACCTGTAGCTCAAGCCAGGGTTGCCAGGTCCACGGTTTTTCCCTTCCCCAAACATTATTTGTAACACGCTTTCCATCCAGTAATCACAAAAAGCTTTCTTCTTTGTTACTTCTGATCAGTATTTTATCACAAATTCGAACAATACACAATGTTTTGATGGAGTGACAGTTTGCTTTAGCCACCTCAGTTCAAGTGGCAGAGCGAAACGAGAGCCATCTTCCACGTTTAGGTTGTGTGTCAAAGCATTTTTCGCCAACTGAAAATGGCAGGAGCTCTTCTCAAACCACTTAGCTCTGAGTGCTTGAGAGCACTTCGGAGGAACAGAGTTTTTAGTAGTAAAAAGGCATTATTTTTCATATCAATATTGGTGGTAGTTCAGGAATTCATCTGGTACAGACAAGAATACTCAGAGACAAACAATATTAACTTTTCCTTCATTCAGTTGTAGTACAAGTACCCCTCCTCTACTGTGACTGGACAGCTGAATAAAAAGTGTCAGTGATGAGTGCTGTGTTTTACCCAAAGTTGAGAATCTTTCAACTCTCTGTGAAGAAAAAGCACCTTGTCACACTTTTGCTGTTTTTAAAATATGCAAATACTCCCATTAAAAACAATTTAAAAAATATGCTAGCGTCAAGAAAAAAAAACGTATTGGTGGACACACAGTATTATACAAGTTATAGCTGCAAATGAACATCAGAATATATGCTAAAAGATACAGTGCAATTTATCAAAATTTATCATGTGACTTTTGAATAAATCTGACAAAAAGACAAGTTTTTATGGAAACTGCCCTATGGCCAACTGAGTTGTAAATAAACTTTTTTTAGACTGGGATCATTATTTGGGTTCTGTTGTTAATAAACGGCCATCGGTATCAGAAGAGAAATTCAGTGTGGGTGCAGTCTAGAGCTGGGCGATAATATCGCACTAGCGATTAGGCAGAAGCTGCGATTGTCATGCGTATCTTTCAGTGAAGCCCGGTTCTGTGATCAGTAGTAAATCTCCATCCGAAGACAAGAGGGCGCTCTCACGCTGAAACTCCAAATATGCACCGCAGAAGAAACCCAGGAAATCCCCATAGCTGTAGCTGAATAAACAGAAGATTTAACTGCTTTCATTGATTCAACGTGACTAATAAACACACGACTACAACAATATATAGTTTATCTGAGTTCTTATTATTATAATTTTCTTTATAATAAAGTGTATAATAATGCAATGCCTTTATCACCGCTTAGAATACTATGTTAAAGTCCCCCTGTGGTGAAAATCATTTCAATCAATTTATTTGTCTATGTGGTGTTTTTAATATGCTTTTAGACAAACCATGTGCCAATCCATTTATCAACACCATTGCTGAGTATTTTCTCCTTAAAACTGTAGCTTCCCAATGGCAGTCACAGAAACACGGTTTGAAACAGACCTTTTTTGCTACGTCACAAATTTCAGTAACCAATCATGTCTAGGGATCCTATCATTTGCATATCATTAACTGTGCTGCAAAGCAGAGGGTCTAGTGAGAAGGCAGCCAGGTTAATCCGGTAACAGTTATATTTTTCTGTAGATGTTTCGCTAACTGTTAATATTTCCCCCTAATTTAACGATGGCATGTGCTGTTACTGCTTATTTATTTGTATTTAGAACCATCTTGAATAATGACCCGTGGCAACAGTGTAAAAGTAGCCCGGAGTCAGACCCACCTCTCCCGCATTGACATCCACACGTCACACGCGTATGCTTGCGGGCGCGAATTGGAATCACAAACTTGGCTGCATTTGAGTCGTCAAGGCATTTTGAGGACACAGCATCGTCAAGTGAGTAAATTTAACGAATGTCACAGTATCCACTATAGTTGTCCGCTACTAAAAACATAGTTTTTTCAGTCATTATCCGTGTACAAACAAGCGCAAACAGATAATATTACCACACGAAGTTTGCCATCAGTCTCCTTGCTTACGTTGAGCATACCAGCTTATTTCTGGTTCAAACATATATGGCTTAATTATCCCAATATTTCTACTTGTCGTTGCCATTGTATCACATTTACTACAGTTCAGGGTCCAGGAGGCCCTGGCTCATGGCTGGCTGGTTTGTGACTGAGTGGAGGCGGGGCTAATTTGCATATTCATAGATCCACGTATACTAAATGAGGCAAGGGTGTAGAGTTACATTCAAGCTATTTTAAGGCATGAGAAAATTATTTTCACAAGAAAAAAACATTTAAATATGTCATTTTGATGATCAAAGATGAGTTTTAAAGGATAATATTTTTGACTACAGGGGGAAGCCATATCATCTCACAGAAGGATTTATTTCAAACACTCGACTGATGTTATGAAGTGAGTTTGGAGTAAAAACATGTTATTAAACGTGGTATTTTCACGTGCTTTCAGAAGGAGCAGTATTTACTACACAGAGCCCTAGTTCACCGAGAAGCTACACAAACAATCAAAATATCGATATTATTTCCTAATATTGACGTATAATATCGATGATATCGTCTGCGTCTTTTTTTTGCATAGCTTGTCAGTGAACTACGGCTCTGTATAGTAAATGCTGCTCCATCTGAAAGCAGGTGATGGTGATTTACTACTGATTACAGAACCATTTGTACTGACAAGATGCGCATAACTATCACATACGATTTATCGCCCAGCCCTAGTGCAGTCCTAGTCATAAACAGCTTAAGCATAAACGGATCGACACAGCCAAATTTTTGCCCATTACCCCGATTTCACTTGGCACATAAACACCTCAACCTGCATTTAATTATGTGTGCATGTATAACATGAAAAGAAAGCACTCTTATGGCAGATTTAAGTGCATCCAGCCACAGTGAGTGTTTCACTCTAGGGGAGGAGGAACTCAGACTCTTCCTTGACCCAATAAACTATAAAAAATATAAACATGAGTCTGTCGTCATTTCCTGCTAACATCTTGTAATACTCTAGGTTCTTTAACGCTTTAACATCCCAACTCAACAACTTGTATACTCTGAATAGAACACGTATATGCTCATGTTTTAACGTAACCACAGGAAAATAACCAGATTTTTAATAAAGTCTTGTAAACTCAGTTTATTTGCATTGCTGGGTTATCAATTTGCATGTAAACTGGTACAACAGGTTATTTCAAGCAGATTTTTGGTCGTTATCAGCATAACAGTATGCACATAAACATGCTCAATGGAAGAGTAAATGAAGAATAAATATTAAAAAAGGGATAAAATAACGACTTTACCTTCACTGAAAAATACATAAAGTGAAACACAAAAAGGTGTCAGAGATACCATGTCTATAGAGGCGAAAGAACAAATCCAAAAGAAGTTTATCCATCTTATTTTGCACAACAATAGTAAACTATTTTATGTGAATGTCCTAGACTTCCGTTTCATTAGCTGCTATAGGTTAATAACTAGAAGAACGCAGTTGCACCACAAACCACTGTGATTATGATTACGATAATACGGTAAAATGATATGATAAATACCAGTTTGCAATATCACACAGCATAATGGATGGTTTTTGTACAGCTAAATTAACCTGAAGCAAATGACACCGGAGGCCTCACACATTCAACTTACAAACAGCCAAACCCTCACTTAGGCTACGTAAGAAATAACATGGACAGCAGGTATAGTACTCTTCAGGTTTTATTTTACATTATGGCCCAAATAAGTGAGTGATCAGGCTGGGTTCTTCGATCTCAGTACAGACTGATTGTAAAAGCAAAGTCTCAATGACCATATGTATCTGCACTCAAGACACCCCTGTCAAATGTCAACTGATGGAATATTTCAACATCATAATACAAATATTGACACACTATGATCATCACCAAAAACGCATTTTTCCATCTCATAAATCTAACTGACATACTGACAATTCAATCTGAACAGACTGACCAGAGTTCAATCAATCACAGACCTGTCTTGTGTAGAAGTCTTTGGTTTAAAATGAACTTTAGGCAAAAGAAGTTTCAATGAAAAGTAAATTATTCAGACAGCAATAAGATAAAGTTACCCAACAACAACAGTAAGGCACTAAGCCTACACCTGCAGCCGTCCCCCCCCTCCCCCCCTTAATCCAGTTAGAGGCAACAAAGGCAAGGATGAAAAAGACAGACAAAAACACCTTTCCCTTACCTTTGTGGAAAAGCTTTAATCTATAATGCTTTGAAAAGCAAGATGAATCCAGTCTGTCTGATCTCAACCTCAGCTCCCATAGAAAGACACATACTTAAACAAGACAAAATGACTCACACAAAACCACACGCGCACACGTGGAAACTCCCTCCCAGGCTGTGAGTGAGTGACTCCTGCTCTGGACAGCACTGCTCCGGCATGAGGGGAAAATCTGATGTCTCGTGCTGCAATCAAGCCAGTGTTTCTTGATTTAGGTAGCATAAACTCTTTAAGAAGTCCACCTGAAGTTACATCTCGCACATTCTTTAGGCAAAGCTGAGGAGAGAACCTGAACCTCCTGCAGTTTTCATTGAGGATTTAGCGCTAACCGAGTATTACCATGTCCACAGTGCTATCTGACCCTGCATAGCACCATTACCCCCCACACTGAGGGGCAGTCTCCAGCCCGCCTGAAAGACGAGGACAGGAGGAAGGGAAGATGGAAAAGAGGGGAGGATGGGTAAAGGAGGAGGGGTTAAAGCGGGATCCGTTTTCAACTCCATGAGGAACCAAATCCCAAAATCTGATTACAGTGAGGTTGAATGTCAGTATACATACTTTTTTTTAAAAGCAACCCTCAATTCCAGCCTGCTCCCTCAAAACACTCTTCATTCTTTCTCAGCTAAGGTCAAACAAAACGTTCATTCAAACTTTCTCAATAAGAAAACCACAATGCCATGCAGCCAAAAATAGGACCACCAGTGAGACAAGTTTGTTGTAAAATATAACTTCTTATTGGTGATATGCATGAATGAATTAATGAACGAATGAGTGAATAATAGCCAAAATGTAACCCTATCCGGTATATATGAATGTAAGGAATGCTTTGTTTTATGAGCAGTGCTATAACTGATCTAAAAATACATAAAAACAAAAGTTTTCAATTCTATATTCATCTTTGTTTCTCTGACTTATTAATTGCATTTGTAATTATATTAAGACATGACATACTTTTAAAAATGAAGTCACACCACAAGGCAATTTGAAATCTGATTTAAATTTAAACTGATTTAAACTTGTGACCAGTTACAGACCTAAGATATACACCTTCACTTATATGTAAGACTGCTTTATTTATTTATTTATTTAAGTTTTCTTTGTGGAATCACTCTCTTTTAGGTTTGACCACACTTGATCTTGAAGGAGGGGTAAATGGAGAATTCCAGTGAGTTTTTAATGCGAACAGTGTTACACAGCATGATGCTGCAGGAAAAAAATAAAAAAGACAGAGAGAGAGAGAGCTTTTTTGTGAAAAATGAATTAGCTTTATCACATATGTCCTACAAGTTCAGTGTGCAAACCAACAAAAACAGCAGTTCAAGCTTCTTTAGAGTTTTTATTTTGATTAAAAATTTAATAAAAATCTCTGTGGACACTGCAGCATGGTGTTAGTAATGGCAAGCTCAGTAAGACTTTATTCAAAAACATACAAAGGACAGAAACTACTTTGCTCATAGCAGATAAGATGCTACATTTCTGTACAGCCTCCACAATTTACTATTTTCATAAAGATAATAGATCATGTTAGTAGATCATGTTTTAAGTGATTTCACGCAGTGACGGGTGATTAGTTCAACATGGAAAGAGCACAATGAGTAAAGAGGATCAGGGTGAAAATAAGAGTTGCTATTGTGAATGTTTAAAGGAGCTAGTGCCTTTGAAATGTGAATGTCTTTCTGGGGATTAGGGACACAAGGTCATACATATTCTAAAGGCATGATCCTGCTAATTACACTCAGAACAATACACTTTGGCCTTTACTGGGCTGTGCACAAAGCTAATTAACAACATCTGTCGGTGCAATCAAAAGTGCACCAGCTAACATTAAAGAGAGCAAGAGCTCTTCTGTAGCACTGTATGAGACGAGTTCCATGGGTTTTTATTAAGCTTTAGTTTGGCAAACATAAGCTGCATAGATCAATTGATTTTATTAGCTTCAACATATGGAACCTTAATTGAACAAATAGAGAGTGAAAGGTCTGGACGACCATCCTGACCTCCGTTAATGGCAACAGACGAAACATAAACATTAAGTCTGGCCGGTCAACACAACAGAGGATGACATTAGCTGTGTAAAATTTTAACACATTTTAATACACTAAAACTATAACAAAGATGAGCTTAATACAAGTTTTCAATGTGTTAAGGCCTATAAAGTCTTACATTTTCATTTTTAGTTTCATAAAGTGTGGACTCGGATGACAATCACGAGGACTTTTAGGGTGCCATTTGGAACAGGGTCATACTTAATGCTTTTTTACACAACAAATGATAATGTCTAATGCTTCGATCCACACTCTCAAAAAAAAAAGTGCAAAAAAATGTACCTTTAAGGTTGTTGAGGTACTGCCCCAGTTATAAGCTGTTGTACACTTAAAAGTAACATTTTTGGACAATCTATAGTGTAGTCAGCTGCTTCATAATAGCTTATGCATCTCATCCATGGTGACCACAATATAAAAAAAAAAATCTACAATTATACAGTATATACAGCAGTATATTAAAGGTCCCATATTGTACACCTTTCTGGAGTTTCATTTTAGGTTTTGATGTCCTTAAGAATATATATTCGCGGTATAAGTACCAAAAACCATCTCAATATATTTTTACAGCTACTTTCTCATGAGCTCTGATAAAAACAGGTCGATTTGGCCTGCCTAATTAATATTCATGAGCCTATCTTCTGATTGGCCTGTTGTTTTCTGAATGACGCACCGCTAGGCCAACCACAGGTAACTAGTGTCATGTAGGACCGACGTCAATTACGTCACCGCGCTAAGCTGGAAGCAAAACAAAGGGAAAATTGCCCTGGAGGTCAAGTAGGTATAACTGCAGACCGGAGATCTCCAAAATGGGGCGTGAACTCCAAAAGTGTGCAGAACCTCCAAAATGGGGCAGGGTCTCTTCACGCAAAGACTTTCACCATTGGCTCTGGCTTCAGCCAATTGTTACTGATTTACGTTTCAAAATAACACTTTATAAATTAAACATTGTTTCAAGTTTATCTAAAATAAAATATGCTATATAAATCAATATTCTCGGTGAGAGCAGAGAACAAAGCTCGTGGCCAGTGGTGAATTTGAACCTCTGCTTAATGATATAAACTGGAATCACCCACAAGCTCTCCCGCGAGCTGTCCCAGCGCAGCGTAGGGGAAAGATTTTACTCTATTGCTTTGTTTTAAGCAACGGAGGCGTTCCGGGGCTTGACATTCTCAGGGTAGGATTGGGTAGTGACGCTAGGTGTAACTAAAAAGGTGCCATTGTCCGGTGAGGTCTGGTTGGGGAGTTACGGAACGGAACGGCCCAGCTAGGCGATCTCATATCACATAATCTTATTAACTGCTTATCTCCTGAACTGCAACTATCTTTTCAGCGCCAATTTCATTGGTTAAGGTGTGGGGTAGGTTTAGGGGTTAGCATTTTTTGTAGCATAGTGTAGGAAATTAAATTAACACTGTGATTGACACAACCAATAAAATCTTTAGAATCAGCTGTGGGGCGGAGTTTGTGCTGAAATTGATTGGGAGAAAAAATTGCACATGCGTGTCAATGGGAGGAAGCCAAGCCCTATTTTGGAGCTCCCACCCCGTTTTGGAGTTCCCGCCCCCATTTGGAGATCTCCAGGCTGCAGTTATACCCTTTCTCCTGGAGGTGGCCCATTCAAACCAACGCAGATTTGGCTACATAAGGAGCTAATATCATCTTGTTGTGATGTTGGGTGCCAGAATCGACCTAATACAGCCTCAAATTAGAAATTTGATCGCATATGTTACCTGCTGCCACTGCCAGACAAAAACCGACGACAGCTGTGGTGAAACGAGATAAAACGAGCGGACTGGACAGAAACGATCGTCAAAAATGTTCGCGTTTACAGCGCACGCTTCTTATCAGAAAAGGTTCAATAAAGTATTGTCTTTTGTTGTTATGGGCGCGTCTGAAGATTTCTTGCATCTCACGACTGTCGTGTATGAAATAATGTCTGTGTGCATGTGTGTAAAACAGCAAACTGACGATTTATATATAATCATTTGTAATTGTATACACTGTTGTGATTAATTGTGGCTGGAATAATATTGTAGCAGTAAAAATAGTTGCCTGCTGAAATCTAAATGTATTTACATCTTCGTCATGACTAGATAGACACGGTGAGTTTGTCTTTACTATACATGTTAGACGTGATCCACCTCATAGTAACAGTCCTGTCAGATCGTCCATCCTTTGAGTGAGAGTGTACAGTAACGTTACAGGTCGGCCGATCTGGTTTCGTCCGTTAAAGTGAACCGTTTCCGTGTTGTTGTTGCTCATGGATGCGATGCTGTCTGGGGGTTTGGCAAAAGGATGGAAGGCGGTGCTCGAGAAGTTGTTCAGATGTCACATTTTTACGGAAGTCACAGCTGCTCTTGAAAAAACACAGCAACTTTATGCAGGCTGTGTGCACTTTACGGTGGACTGACTGTTTTTAAACTTATATGGTAGTTACATAGGCCCTAGATCTCTGTTATCATGAAAAAAGCCAGGAAATTACAGTTTTGACAATACGGGACCTTTAAACCTAACACTTTCCTTTAAAATGTAACAAAATATCTAATGGACGTGTTTTATACATTCATTCAAAATAGAAGTTTTTGAATTTAATTTTAGTTTGTCTTTCATTAAATGCTGAGAATTATGTGCGATGCATAAAAGGCTTGCCACAGTATACACAGTCATACCGGTACAAGGGACATTATGAAACTTCAGTAAAAAACAGTTCCAATGAAGAATTTGCAACCCATGATGAATTAATTTAAATTAACACACTGAAATGAAGAAATTAAGATGTTTACTGACATATCAGAGTTACACATGCAGCATAGCAGAATTACATTTAACTGACAAGAACAACTGTGTGATGTCAGGAATTTTGTGGGGCAGCACAAAACACAGTGGGTCATGATGAGTGTGTAAAATATTACTACAGTGAAGCAAACACCAAAGGAGTATCGGTCTAGCCGCATTTAGCAGTATCATTTTCAGAAAGACTGAACGTTTGGCTCCCTAAACAAGTATTACATCTGTTTGACATTTCAGTCCATTCAAGTTTGTTCAGTACTGGCACTAGGTTTCCTTCTCCAGGTTCTTTGCTTCAATCAACTTGTATTCTTGTCAGTCTGTGTAGTTCATGATAGCCATCAAACAGACACTGGAGATCAGCAGAAACAAATCACACTCATCACTCGACTCTCTTGCTGGAATTTGCTCTTTAAAGATCTAAATGTCAGCAGTGACCCCAAGAGCTATCATGTAGTTCCAGTAAGTCACTGACACACACACACACACACACACAAAAAAGCAAAATGACAATGGTTCTAGACATCAGTGCATGTCAGACCGCATCATTAAACCTCTGGAGTATGTTTGAGACTGTTTGTAATAGAGAGAGGATGAAATATGAGTAAACAGGAACAAAGAATATGAAAAGCTAACATGCTTGGTAATTAATCACACTGCCAGACATTCCAGCCTCCAGAGACAAACAGAGTATGAGAAACAACGAGTGCCACAAAGTCAAATCTGTTACAGATGTTTGTGCACATATCACTTCAACCAAAAGAAGACCAAAAACTGACAAATGAAGAGGAAGAGACAAGAACACGCATGAATATACTTCTTATGAAGTGAACCATCTTTTGAAACTAAATGGGTGTCAAAAATTGTGCCCACAGACATTAGCCATTTCCACAGCCTTCACACATGGAGGGAATCTAAATCGTATTATCTAAACCACTAAATTGAATAAGGTTGAGCCGACTTGCTCTGTGTCCTTTTCTGAGCAATCTGTCACGGTGCTAGAGTCAAGGTGCTAGAGTCCAATGAAATCAATATTGAGTCTGATGTGGTCAGGGTGCTGGGAGTTCTATCACTCTATCCTCCAATTTGATACTGTTAAGTGCTTTGACGCAATCTGTACTGTTAAAAGCGCTATATAAATAAATAAAGGCTGGGAGACAGATTTTGCCAGTGTTTTGGATGATTTTTCAGTCAATTCTCAGCCATAAGCCTCCTTTACATTGTCAGCAGGAATCAGAGAGAGTCACTGAGCATGGATACAGGAGCATTTAAGGGATACTTCACCTAAAAGTGAACTACACACCTAAGGTTTCCGTCCAGATAACCAAAATTTGGAAGATCCAAAAAGGTCATAAAATGCATCTTAAAACAAATCCATTTGAATCGAGTGGTTTAACCCACATCTTGTGAATAGATACGAAAACATAGATAGATACATAAAAACACATACATACAGCACATCACATTTGGTAAACATGGAAGCCCCTGTGTGTTACGTGTACGTTATATGATAAAACAAACCTCATTGCACATTTGAGCTTCTGTGTTTACTATATGTGATGTGCTCTATGTATGCATGTCAATCATTGCTCAGATGTAAATAAAAGCCTAAATTAAATATGTGCTTCATATTAAGCAATCATATCTATTCACAAAGATGTATTCACATGGATTTATTTAAAGACGCATTTATGTCCTTTTTGGGTGATCTAAGTTTTGGAAAGATAGAAATAATCTTAAACACTTAAAGATTTTTTTTTTTTTCTGTTTCAAATGGAATAACATGAGGGTGAGTAAATGATGATAGATGTTTCAATTTTGGGTGAACTAACATCTGCAATTAAACTCAGGAGTGTGGCAACCATGTCCTCCTCACTTTTAGACTTAATTTGCCATTTATTCTGTCATTCCTCTACCATTCTTAATGTGTGACAAGACCTCTGAGTGAGGAAAGCAAGAAACATAAAATTAGTTGGAAGTAGACATGAATAAGAAGCAGTGAAGCATAGTAGGTAGCGCTTAGAGAAAGGCAGAAATAAAACGGATACCCAGCAAACAAAACGGGCACTGCTTTTTGTTTCTGACAACACTTGTCATGGAGAAGAAACGAAGTCAAACAACATTTACATGTTTTAACAAGCCATTTAGATTTTTTTACTCTATGGTGTTTATCAATAAACACTAAATACTTCATATTTATTTTCAAACACTGTTTACACTTTTTCTATCTAAAAATGTTTGGATTCTTTATAGTTCTTCTTTCTTTATAGTTTATAGTTCTGAATGCTCTTTATACATTTATCTGTTTGAAACGTTTGTTTACTTTGAACATTTCAATAAAACAATACACAAAATGTATAAAGTTCTTGACTACAGGCAAAAAAAAAAAGTTAATAAACCTGTTCTTAAGTTTTTAAGTTGGCAAGCAGGATGCTGCCTTTAGAGAAAGCACCATGGTCACCTATCAAAAATATTGCCAAGAGGGGACAAAACTGTTCACAGCTGAACCAGCGGGAGATGTCAGACACAAAGCGGGACTCTCCTTGAAATCATGACAGAATACTTTTCATTCATAGTTGATTTTGTCTAAAGGTTTAGTTTATAGCACTTAGAAACCAGCTGTTATTTCTTGATTGTATGTGCAGCCCTTTTCATTCAGAAATTCTTCCAGTAACTGTTCTGGAATTGCGAGATTTTGTTCATTCTCAATGAACAAAAGTAGGGTCTGATACCGGGATCGAATTTTCCAGCATTCCAACTGAGTGACTCATTGTCTTTCTTTGAGAGGACAGGCACCCAAGTGTCTGAAAGATCAGGCTTTGTACCAAGTTCATATTTTCTGCGCTGTCAATTTGTCCTTTTTACACACAAGAAACATTAAAGACTGTGTTGTTTTTTTGGATATTACAATACTTTATCGTATGCCAGTTTAATGTGCAAAAACTCTAAGCTATTTTTGTTGGCCAAAACAATTGTAACAAGAGTGGCTTTGAGGCATTTTTAAAACCTTTTTGTTTAAACATTCAGAAAGGTTTGTTTGATCGTTCTGACATGTCACCTTGTAGCTCAACCAATGCTTTGAAGTGAAACTACTTGTTTTTCCAAACAATGGAGAAAAGGAGTGTTGCTTGCAGTTGCAGTTGTGTTTGAAAACAACTTGGCAACAAAAACAATATGTATTTGAATTTGGTTTGAAACAATAAGTTTGACACGTTTTAAATTACTGGGTCCACATTTACAAAAACAAACACACACCAAGAGCAGCAATGAAGACTGCCAGTAACGTGACCTTCTAACCCAGAGCCCAAAAGGTTAGGTGTTATACTAACACTGCAAGATAACAGCATGCCATGGCCTCATCACTAAAGACTGCTTGATGTGTTTGTAAATATTCTTTAGGGCTTTCTTCTTTCAGCTCTTTCATGCATCTTGGAAACAACTCCTTACAGGCTGAATTTGTAATTCAATTCAGTGCAACAGCCATAACATTTCACTAGAAGCGAGGCTAATAAAAATAAGAATCTCAGAGCCAGATCAGATATGAATCTTGGACTGCAAAGAATATTCCTCAAAGGATAAACAATTCCATTAACAAATGCCTTCTGATGTTTATAGTGTCTTATCTTTGTTTATGCTGAAGATCTTGTTAGTGGAGATACTGTACAATCCGGAGAGTGGAGCAGTGTTTATTTATTTATTTATTTTTTCCATTTAGCTTGATCATTTTACAGACATCAGTGTGTGATAGCAGAAGGCAGAAGACTGCTAACACCTCTCCTTTTTAGAGGTGCAAGGTTTCCCTTAAGCAAACAGACACACAATACAAAACATACTGCATGCCTCAATGTGCATAAGGAATCTCAAATGAGATGCATCAAGCACTGAGGTTATGAGACATTGCATTTTCCATCTTTTAATAACTGTATGCATGTGGTCCAGATACAAGTGATGATTATTTAAAGCTTAATATACAGCCGTTAGGTCTGTAAGCTTTTTTTGACAGGCTCATGCATTAATTCAGGGTTTAATGAGACAGATTTGACTATGTGAGTAATGAAACTTCAACCAGCAATACTGTGGATTTAGTACCTTGTTTTGATTGAATGGGATTGGGATTAATACTTGAGGTACCCAGTGGAGAACATTCAAGACTCTATAAGTTATAACTTGCATGGAAAGAAATAAAACTTTGAAACTGCTAGTAAACTTTGTTTTCTGCTTATGATGAGAGCATTTTGATTATTATTTACAGTCTTTGTTTGTTTTTAGTTGATACTTATTTTAAGCAAAATTTAAATATGTTCAAAATCCCCCTGAACCCCCAATACTTTTCTCAGTCACATAGCCTTCTGCCATATATAGATATCTAAATGTAAAAATAATAATAATAGCCTGATAAAACATCAGATTTTGGGCTCAACTGATGAAATATTTGAAATTTCGGGGCCCAATATCCTCATCTTTGATGACTATTTTGACTGTTTAGAATTTTTTTCTTTTACAAAGTACTGCTGCTGACCAGATAGAAATGTATAACTATTCCAAAAAGTATTGTTCAGAGCTCTGCTGGGAAGAAACTATAGAAACTACTAGACCTCTTGAAACATTGAATTGAATACAACTGATATAGAGAGTTAACTGTTGCCAGGTTTGGTGATTTTTACAGAATGTTTCAATATTTGATGTTCAACTATAATATAGATAACTGTTCAACTATAAGTCATGTTATAAGGGGATTGTTGTGTATTGATACCCAGACTATCAGCTTCAAAATCTGTGCTGCAGAATTAGGCTGATTCAGAATGCAGACACATCCAGACTGTGAAGTACTCTGAGCTATTAATGACTGCAGTCCAGAGCCAAACTGTAGGAGCCGGGACAGGTTTCACACCAGAGAGACTTGGGACCATAGAATTAACGGAGAAACACAGAGAGACACAGTATATGACAAATTGCAAATATGCGCACTACAATAAAACAGATATTTGTTAAAGAATACATAGATGCGCTACATATTAGACATTCACCACCACAGGAAAACTCATTTTTGCTAAACCCATACACCCTGTTCCAAAACCTTGCAGCTTTCTAAGGAACAAAAGAAACATATGCAGACAGTGTGCCACAAAAATCACATTGCACCACTATGCTAATGGAACAATATGACGCACAAGCATACAATATAAATATTACACACAAGCATACAATACTGTAGGTGAGCCGCTCACTAAGTTTTGGAGAAGCGCTACGAAAGTGCCATAATTTCTCCTGGTCATTTATCTTCCTCCTGCAGGACAGGACATCTGAGATGAAGCAGCAGTGATGCTGTTCTGCACAGGAACTGAGCAGACAAACAGATGCCTGAGTGCTGAGAGGTTAGGGCAGGTCAAACTGTTCATTCACAGAGAAGACGAGAAAGAATTTGCTCCATGTACCATTTGTTCACGCTTGGACAGGAGGCAGAGACAAGCTTCACCCAAAGGACCAGAATGACCTGCTTTGACTAGAAAAGGTGACCCTCCTCTGCTTTCTGCCCGCTTATCCTCACTCATGAGAAAGAGAGCATTCCTCAAGGTGAAGGAGACACGCTAGGCTTTGCTGAAAGGTAGCACCTGTGTTCTGCAGAATATGTGGCAACCTTATATTAACGAGTTGCTACTGACTAATTTATGCATGTTAATATGTGTGAGTTTTTTTTGCTAAATACAATTTAAGCATAATTGAAGTAGGGGTTCATGTGGTGAACCGTCAAAAATAGACTAGGGGGGATCAGGAACAGCTTGTTAATGACACTCACAGTTGGAAATAAACATAAAAACGCCTCTGAAACACAAATGGCAGATTCGTTTATAAATGCAGCATCATCACCTGCTCGCGGCCATGGAAATGGAAAAAACATGCAATCACCAAGCAGACTTTTAACAGAAACATGGAAAAAATGAGATGATTAAACAGCTTGCTGTTAGCCAAGAATAAACAGTGCAGACTAGAAAACAAGATCAAATGGGACAAACCAGTTCATGGCTACAATGAACAACATCATTAGGAGCCAGTGAATCGGTTCTTAAACCAAAATAATAATAACTGAGGCCAGAGTTTCCAGAGAGGCACAATCTGCACGTGCCATTAGACCACAGTGTTTAACAGCACTTTTTACAGGACAAATAAATCTTTCATTCTCAAAATTACTGAAAGTTTCCTGTCAGGAGGTGACCCCAGAATCTTGCTAGATAGAAAAAGAAAATGTAAAGACGACGATTAAACGGATGCCTGCGTAAACTGCTTTCAGCCAGGCGGATTATTTGTTACTATACAGGGTGTGTTTGGCACAACACCGTTCTAATTAAAGGACATGGAGGTTGACTGGGGAATGAACTGAGTAACAATACTCAAGTCTTTTGGGAACAGATCTATAAGTTCCAATCCTTTGCAAACCAGCTCTAATAAACCACTAAGTCATATTTATAAGGGCTGAAACATGCACAGATACAGGGCAGCAACAAATGGTGGCAGTATATGCAGTGATACCCACAACCCCCTCACGTTTTTGTCCAAAATGGCCCATCTGGAGAGTGCAACAAAAGGCTTGTTGAGTCTGAGGCATGGTGGGATAGCGATGACCCACAGAATCTAATCCCTTAGGGCAAATCACACACTCAGACCCAGTCCTGAATGAGAGGAATTGCAATCAGCACTACTTGAGCAGCTGGAGGAGGGGAGAATTCTACTGAACACTAAGGTTTGCATCTCTCTCTATAACCTGTGCATCTAAGACTTTGTTCTCCTGGCATGTCTTAAGGCCATAGAGGCTGAGCTGACATGGATTAGAAGAAAGCTTTTCAAATGACAAGTGAATGTCGGCCAGGAATAGCCACAAACATACACTATGCACTTTCATGATCACAATTACATTAGGTCCTCACCAAAATTGGAGACCCCAGTTCCAATATCAGTAAAATTTCATGGTTTTCTGTACCAAATTTGTTTCCATAGCAAAAACTATTTTACAAAAAAATATATATATATTAAACAAATTAAATGAAGTAATTATCATTAGTATTATTAATTACAGTAAATAATACAAATTAAGAAAACTGTAAATTTCACATATTTGTTTTGACATTCAACTTTTTCCATTGCTATAGTTTATCAGGAGTGCTTGAAAACAGTGCCTATCAGCAGGTACCAGACTGACTCTGTACTAATGGTACTGCAGAAAAGCTGATCTCACCAATTTTCAAAATTACAATATTAATTTGGTACTGAGGTACTTGTACTTTTGATAACATTAGTCCTCTAACAGAACAACATTAAAGAAATACCTGAATAAAAGAATGAGTGTGTTTACTTCTAATTTCACAATAGCTAAACCTAATAGCTAGGCGACTCAAATTTATTCAGACAGCAATTCCCAGACATTCAATTTAGGGTGTCTGCTTTTTTTTCTCTCTCTTTTAAATCTCGCTCTGCAGGAGCTTTGTCACACATTTACCAATTAAAAATGCCAGAGGGGTGACTAAATAATTGACTGCTTCTGATTGTTCATGAAGCTGGCTGAAATTATAACAGGAGCACTCAACAAACATGAACTACTGTAATAAAATGAACTGGGATAACTTGCGAATAACGTGTGAATACATTTGCAGTAGAAAGCATATGTTCCTTCACAGCTTCAGTAAGTTCTGCCTCCCTTGTCTATTTAATAAGTGAAGCCCCACAAAAATGCTTGGTTACATAATGATCATAAGTAACAATGAGCATTCAGGATACATTTCTGAATGTTTCACATTTGATGGCAAAGTTAAATCAAATGCAAGCAGGACAGTAGCTTGTCAGTACTTTTGAAGCTCCTTGGTCACGAGAGCTTGATCCACTGACTGCCTCCTTTATTTTCAAACAACAGAAGTTGAGCTGCTGTAACTATTAAGGTTGCCTGCTGAGAGTCACGTCTGCATCAGATTGTCACTTTGCTGTGAGTCTCTTGACACAGCACACAAGCAATCAAAGGAAAAATTATATTTATGTAATCACACAAACCTAGTTTTTGGCAACTTCATGTTGTCCTTGAGCCAGTAGATAGAAAGACATGATAAGACTGTTTAGTTCTGTGAGACTGTGGCCCTGTTTCCACCTGGTATTAAAATGCATTTCCACTGAACTGAGATTCCTTATCCTTTTCATTCGCTACCTTTCTCTCCCGCTTTTAAGCTGCATAATAGGGTTCATTCATGCAATAGCATTCATCCAACGAACTCAATGCTCCCAAGAACGTTATGTATAGTGTAAAGAAATACGAGTGTTGCAGCGAAATCCAGAAACAAGTGGTCACAGAAGATGCATTTGATAATACCAGGTAGAAACCGTAATGAGTCTCGACTGACTGACCACTGATGATCAGATCACTGAAAACACAATTTAATACCAGGTGGAAACAGGCCTAATATCTACATGTCCTTTGAAGAAAATTATTCTTTTCTCATGAAAGTTGTGTTTAAGCCTAACCTAGAACCCAGCCCACCAAGACATTCAGGCCAGATAAGTCCTGATGCAACTATCAGACCTTTTCCTCCAGTCGATTACAGCTCACTATCAGTTGAGCTGTTCTTAAGGGTTTCTGAAGCCTGCAGTCAGTCAAGGCTACAAATGTTGGTTGAAGGGTAGATGAATGATAACTAGAGAGAGCAGAAATGGAGATGAAAAAAGGGTACTCCCCTAGAAATGTTTGCAGTTCCACAAAGATTTTGAAACACTTGGAGGATGCACAAGAGCTCTGGAAACATGTGTTGAGGTGCATGATCAATGAGGTTACTGCGATATATATAAAAGCTGCCGATGATTTTGAGAACCGACAGGGAAAGGGATTGAAAGGGATGCATCTCTGGCTTGTGGCTTTACTCCACACATCCATCACTGAGAACAATAGAGGCTGTCTTAGAAATGCAGCACTTTATTTTAGAGCTTCCTGACCCAGCTGTGTTTACTCTTATGATTAGTGTTAAAAGAACAGCTGCCAGACCCAATGTCAGCTGGATGCACCCTTGGATGCAACCTACACACACACACACACACACCTGATCTTCATTGTGTTATAATAAGACAGATGCTCAAAATCAGTAAGAAATGTTTCTGTGTCTCTGTGTGTGTGTGTGTGTGTGTGTGTGTGTGTGTGTGTGCGCGTGTGTGTGTGCTTATTATATATATATATATATATATATATATATATATATATATATACAGTGCCTTACAAAAGTATTCAGACTCCTTCATTTTTTTTCATGTTTTGTTATGTTGCAGCCTTATGTTAAACCGCTTTAAATTACTTTTTTCCTACAACAATCTACACTCCACACACCATAACGACAAAGCAAATAACAGGTTTTTAACATCTCTGCAAATTTATTAAACATAAAAAACTTAAATGATTCCATTGCATAAGTATTCAAACCCTTATCTGAGACAGTTGAAATTGAGCATTCATATTGCTTGTAGATGTTACTACACTTCGAGTGAAGTTAACCTGTGGCAAATTCAATTGAATGGGTATGATTTGGAATCGCACACATCTTAATAAAAGGTCTAACAGCTGAAAATGCATATCAGAGCAAAAGCCAAGCCCTGAGGTCAAAAGAACTGCCTGTAGAGCTCAGAAACAGGTTTGCGTCAAGCCACACATTTGGGGAAGGTTTCAGAAAAAATTCTGCTGCATTGAAGGTTCACAGAGTCATGTAGCCTTCATTATACATAAAGGAAGACGTGTGAAACAACTAGGGCTCTTCCTAGAGCTGGCCTCCTGGCCAAACTGAGCAACTGATGGTGAAGGGCCTTGTCTAGACTGGTGACCAAGAAGCTGATGGTCACTCTAGCTGAGCTCCATGATCATATATGCTGATGGGAGAAACCTACAGAAGGACAATCATCACTGCAACACTCCACCAATCTGGGCTTTAGTCAGTGTGGCCAGACTCTTCTTCTCCTCAGTGAAGACACACAAAACCCCACGTGGAATTTGCAAATAAGCACCTAAAGGACCCTCAGACTCTGTGAAACAAGATTCTCTGGTCTGATGAACCTCAATTCTAAGCATCATGTTTGAAGGAACCCAGCTCTGCTCATCACCTCCAGAGTACCATCCAAAAAGTAAAGTGTGCTGGTAGCAGCCTCATGCTGTGGGGCTGTTTTTCAGCGGCAGGGACTGAGGGACTCGTCATGAAAACAAGACAAGCTCAATGCACCAAAATATAGAGATACCTTCATGAAAACCCAGGCAGAGCATTCAGAACTCACTGCAGAAGACTCACCTTCCAACAGGACAATGACCCTAAACACACAGCAAGAGTGGCTTATAGACAACTCAGTGAATGCCCTGAGGCCCAGCCACAGCCTGGCCTTGAACCCAATCAAATATTTCTGGAGAAACCTGAAAATGTGCATCTGCCCCCATCCAACCCGACAGAGCTTGAGAGGTGAACAGGTGAGGTGAAGAATGGTAGATAACTGCCAAATGCTGATGAGCAAAGCTTGTCGCATCAAACAAAAAAAGACTTGAGGCTATAAAGGTGCTTCAGCTAAGTACTGAGTTACTTATGCAACATACTTATTTCAGATTTTTTATAAATTTACAAAGTTGTGACAGTTCTGTTTTTTTCTTTGCCATTATGGTGTATGGAGTGTAGATTGATGTGGAAAAAAAAGTAATTTAATGCAGTTTAACATAAAGCTGCAACATAAAACGTGAAAAAAAATATGAAGGGGTTTGAATACTTCTGCAAGGCACTGTATATACAATGGAAATCAATGTGCACCAAAACTGTTTGGTTACTAACATTCTTCAACGTATCTTTTTTTTTCTGCAGAATAAAATGACGTGGGTTTGGAATGACATGACGGCAAGTAAATGACAGAATTTCATTTTTGGATGAATTACCTAATTAACAAAGCTACTTTTGCACGTCACACTACCAACTGACATTAGTACTCACAATAGCTCTAATAACTCATTGTACATATCAGTTCAGCTCTCCCTGACCTTGATCGTCGTTATTTTTATAAAACATGCTGGCAACTCCTAAGATTTGACATGAAAGAAAATAATTCAGTTTGACAGAGGTATTAATAATCTTAAAGCTTTCAATTTGTCAACATTTATGTTGTCGACCTGGACACGAACAAACCATATGTTTAGCTAGGTTAGTCTCTCTCTGGTGAATCATGAACTTTTGGAACTTGTATAGGGATTTGTGACTCAACAAGCCATCATTTTGTTCGAGATGATGTCAGAGGACAGTCTAAAGCAGAAGGAAAAAAAATATATGTTTATTGTTAGACAAACATGTCTGTGATTCGGCAGTCTGTCCTTGGACAGCCTGGAAAGATGGTTAGGAAAAAACCGTTGACACTGGCTCACTGCCTCCAGGACGCATTCAACACCCGTCTTACCTCACCTGCTTTTTATAGCCAGCTCTAAACACAGCCAGCCACGTGCACAGAGGCTGCCCTTGTGCAATTACTTTTGAACCAAATATAATCACCAGAAGACAGAAACACATCATCAAATTGACCAAGATTACCCGTTAATGGTCAAGACATAAAAAACTTAAGTTTAACAGAATTACAAAAACCTTCTCATTTAAACAGGCTTGAAAAGCAACATTCTACAAGAAGTGACTTACAGTTAGTGAACATTAAAAGAATTTGAAAAGGAATTCATAATGACTGTCCCAAAGAATCTACCTAAACAGTAAGAGACACACATACTCACTGTACAATAGACAACTTGCAGCACACACCACCTTATATGGGGAAAAAGGGTGGACATGAGATACGGTTTTCCAAAGAGTGGTTTGCTTCACAGAATTAGGGCCAGGAACTTTGAGGGCAAGTTGTAAAAATAGGTTTGTAATGTTCCTTGTGG
This sequence comes from Tor tambroides, assembly GCA_021397915.2. Lineage (NCBI taxonomy): Eukaryota > Metazoa > Chordata > Actinopteri > Cypriniformes > Cyprinidae > Tor > Tor tambroides. Next base: position 34,063 of record JAFVLL020023877.1, read on the forward strand.
CAATGAATTGAAGTAGTGTTTTAAAACAGACACTCAAGACATGTAGCACCGAAGACTACGTCCATCAACTCCACAAATTAAATAGGTATAGCATGATCCAAATATCACATACCAACACTAAAAAAAAGGAGATCCTTCTTCAATTTAGTTCAAATCATAAATTAGCCCACAGTAACCCCTCACACTCTACTGACCTTGTAAACCAAGGGTTTACACTAGCAAAGAAACTGAAGACTACCATTAGGAAAAGCCTCTGTGAGGAACAGCAAAACTTTTCTAATTATATTAGCTCTTGGAAGTCGAAAACTATTTGAATTAATTAATTAATTTGACCACCCTTAGGAGTTATAAAGCAGACATCAATCATGACAGAGAGCTCCCTGTGCAAAATGGCATGCTTGGACCTTCCCTCTGCGGTCAGCTTGTATTTGTTCTAATTGCTGACACTCCCCAGGGTTCAATAGCCCTTTTGTCAAGGCGGTATTCTTCTCAAATTCAACACCACACCCTACCACTACATCTTCCCATTTAAAGGTTGACTTTAATGATGCTATCAACATGTAAAACTGACTGTCCACCTTTCATGCGATCAAAAAGTCATAATTCTCGCTTCATGAACGCGTAAAACAAGGCAGACTAGTTAATAAACTAGCACATAAGGAATGTACATTATGACTTATATATGTAGCCTAAAGAGAACATGATCAATGCACATTTGCCATCCGTTCTTTTCTTTGTTGGAAACCTGAATACAAATTTCACTTTGAATATTACAGTTTGCATATCATTTGCTTGAGAACAGAAGTAGGTCATTTAGTACTATCCTTTCATAGTTTATCAAATCACTTTATTTCCACATGCAAAAGTAATAATGCACAATAAATGATAAAAATTCTCCATGTCATCATTATTATTTCCTTGAGCGGGACAATTCAGTCTTTTCTACAGAGCAGTGAAGAGACAAATGATGTGTTTAAACTATTTTCAACTACCAACCAATCAAAAGTTTATACATTTTTTGAAGTTAAAATTAAGTTTGTAATCACCTCTGACAACTAAAATTTCATTCTCAGCAAATTATCATTTTCGTAATAGGTGCAGACTTAAACTGTCAGACGGTTTAATTTTTTAATAAAGCAAATTTCCTTATAAACGACAAAAGCATTTATTTACATGCAAATTGTTTTATTACGTTATTTCAAGCTGACAAAAAAAAATAATTAATGAGGTGTTAAAGACATTAAAATATTGATTTTTTTTTTTTTTTTTGGTCTGTTTATACTTACAAGCACATTTTAGACAATACTTAACTTGGGCACTTTATTATAAACATTTGAGCATGTAAACAAAAAACATAGAATGCGAAACATAATTTCATCGTTTTAAACTGAAAGGAAAAGAACAAATCTAGTTGTAGTTTCCCCAATTACACCAAAATACCCGCTACAGATAAAGTCATATTAAACACAAAGCACACTAGAAACCCTATTTAGATTTGATAAATACCGCAAACAAAAACACAGATAACTTTTACTTACCAGATATTAAAAACCAGCCACAGGATAGCGTATTAAATAGCCGCTTCTATGTGTTATTTCTGAGAGCACATTCATTTGAATCCACGCTTTTTCAAGGACAAAGTTTTAATCCAGTTCTCTTCTCTAAAGATTGAGCACGCAAAGTCTGACTCCTCGACTCTCACTAAGCTGCGTGAACAGTTTGTCACGCCCCTAAAGTTAAAAGACACCACAGTTGACCAATGAGATTGAAGCTGTCGCAAACCTAATTAGATTATGCGCAGAGAAGAGCCAATCTCATTTCAGGAGGAGTGGAGTTCACAGTGTTTATCCAAGTAACGCGTGTTTGGTTGCTGGGTTACATTATTAAGGTTATTTAAATGGCTGTTTGGTGACAGGCATCTACTCTTGAACTGACTCTTTGTTTGGACCTGTAGGTTTGTGGCTGTGCAGTTTTTATTAGATTTTTGAGAAAAAAGCTCTGAGGCTTCCCAGTGGTGAGTTTCTTCAGTTATTGCACATGAAACCCAAATTATGTTTGCTCCCATATGTATCTGTTGATTCACTCTCACATGGTAACAGCTTCAGTTTATCACCACAGGGTGGTTTATGAGGAAATTCTTTGTCATTTATACACTGTAAACAGTGTAAGATTAAAAATGTATTAAGCCATTGAAATGTAATCTTTACCAATATATGAAAACAAAAAGTTGCCATATTGTCAATTGTTTCTACAGTAAACAGTGGAATTGAGGATAGACACACCGGTGCGATAAACAACCTCTTATCAAGCCGTCTGAGAGTTTGCATCCAATTAAAGGTCATGACATGCTGGTTTTTCCATCCACATTGTCCCTAGATAGCACTGACTAGGTCAAATATGCAACACGTGTGTACATTGTTTGGACCAGATAGCATTAAAAGTCAAGGGTTATGATTTAGCTATGGTTATCGTCAAGAAAGACAGAAAGCTTGCAGTTGAAAGACGTTGCTATATGACACTAGTCTGATCTTCTACACACAAATATACTCTTAAATGATCATTTTAATATCCTCAAAGAACCACAGAAACAGATGATGTACTATGGAAATTAAAGCAGACGCAATATGTTTGTAAGGTCATAGTGTGTTCATCTTGTGTTGAAAGCTGTGGGCTTCCAAGAATGTGCGCGAGAGAGAATCTTTGAGGATTTCTGCACAAAATAGTGCAGACATTTGAAATGACATGATAAATAGATCTCAGGTTTTCTCTGGTCCATCAGTGCTGGCTCTTAGCAAACCTCAAACCACTCTCTAATCCAAACAACATCTGAACAGCCACAAAGTTGAGGTCATAAATTATTTAAAAACATTTCATAATACTGCACAAATTTAATTAGCATGTTAAAACTGAACCTTTAATTCAGACCTAACCAAAGCTGCTTCCTATTAATTAATAAAAAATAAAAAAAACCTATATACCCAAATGTAAGTGCATGAGCAGTATTAATATTTTCCTTGATTTATTGTTTGCTGCAGTATATAATATGTATATTGTGCACAGTATGCAAACATTGTGAATGCATGGAATATCCCAGTGATACACTTGAGCAGTAAATAATAAGGCTTATCGGGACAGCCTACATTGTTATGCACTTAATATGACCTTCCATTTCTATCAGGATGGATGGGAGAGAATTACTGTACTAATTTGTAGCATCTCTTTCTTGGCCTGTAAAATGATAAAGAGAAAGTTCATCCAAAAATAAAAATTCCATCATCATATACTCATCCAAACCTGGAACATAAGATATATTTTGAAGAATTCTGGGATCCAACAAATGTTGGACCCACCCCATTGACTTTCACTGTAAGATATTTCCTCTTTTATATATTATTTCCTATTTTATATATATATATATAAAACATTTCAATACAAAATTAGATTAAAAACAAAATGGATAAGATTCACATTCCCTGGAGACTAACATATATATATATATATATATATTTTTTTTTTTTTTTTTTTTTTTTTTTTTTTTTTTATTTTTTTTTTTTTTTTTTTTTTTTTTTTTTTTTTAATATATATAAGTTCTTATGTACTTAAAATAGACTGTAACCCAGATAACCTAGATATATCTCCAGCAAGGCATTTATTAACCATTAATATTAAATGTCCTCAGAGGTTATGTTGTAAGGTTAGGTAGCATGTAGTAACCAGTTATGCATCCACAGCTATGATCATATTTTATTTCTTCCTTGAATGAACTATTCATAGATAAAACAAGAAAGCATGGTGTATTGCTTAAGTCAGTTTTGAAGGTAGGATAGTCTTTTGTACATAAAAATTTAAAGCTTTAGCAGTATTTTTTATTATTAATTCAAATATGGCTTTCACGCTTAACACATTTAGATGTTAATTCTATTAAAATGTGTGCAGTTTTAAAGTTTTGTCAATACAGTACATCAAACAGTATGTTTGTTCTTTGTAGATTAATTTTGGGATATTTGAACACTATGGGGTTTTTTTTAAGGGGGGTGTGGGAGTTTGTCGGCGCCGCTGCTCCCCTGTTGCTCGAGCAGTTTGCCAGAGCCGCGCTCCAATTTTGTGGCATTATGTTTTGCTCCGCATCCATTCAGTAGCGCTGACCACACTTCACCTTGTGCATCCATTCACCTGCATTTCATACTGATTGAGATTATTGATACTGATTTTGTGATTGTTATTTTTGGTTAAATTTTGTTGTAATAACTATTTTGCTTGAAGTTATTCCGCCGTGTCGTCTCCCTTAATGTTACATCTCAGAGCCAGGTGTAACAATTATTTCTTAATTGCTTTTCAAACCTGGGAAATGTAACTGGCTTTGCTTTCACGAGAAAAAGCAATTTCTCATGCGCTGAAGGGTCTGAAAATGTCTTCTTTAGATCGTCAGAGAAATAGGATGTATTCCTTCCAAACAAGCAGCCATTCAAACACAGGAGGTCTAATGCGTCAAGATGTTTGTGCATCCCTGCTCGAGATTATCAGCTCTAACAAACATCATTCCTGTGCTTCAGCATTATCAGAGTCAGAACGACACATTCCTGTAACCTATGTTACTTGCGATGAAGCTTGTTTCTCATTTTTGCGGCTGTCCCTAAGGAAAAAGCTCTCTGACTGTGAGCATAGGACAGAAAGGTGTAAAACTAAATTACGCATGCATGAGCTGTTGGGACATCCCCCCTTTGTCTTCCCCCGATCAATAAAATAGCCAGCATAGCGACCTAGTGCCCACAGACACACGTCTCCGGACCTGTGTGCAGGGTCTTTGTGTGTTAAGATGTGTTATGCCCCCTGATGTCAGTCATTCTCATTCAATTCTCACATGGTCAGATTGGTGTGAGCTGGTGCATTGCTCGTGTGGGGTATTTTACGCAAGCAGGATTCCCAGAGGGTACAGAGAGCTGGGAGAAAGATTTAAATGATCACAGTTTAGATTTCATGAGCCACAAAATTAGACTTTATGGGCAGGCAAAAAAGAAGAGCCTGGATTAGTTGATCTCAAAAATCAAATAGTAAAATACATGCAGTACCAGCCAAAAGTTTAAATGCACTTGACTGAATTGATATTTCTCATGATCTTAACCCTATAAAGCCTTCTGTATCATATTTGATACACAAATTCCTAAGGCCTCTAAATTATGAACAAATCTGAAAAACTACAATTTCTGTCTTCTGACTGATAGTTTACATACTTTTCTTAGGCCTATTTATTAGTTCATTAGTTTTTGTTATCTTGAATTATATTTTATCTTTCTAATTAGGGTTTCAATATTCCAAAAATATTCATACAAAACTCTGCATTTATTCCGTCCCATGCAGGGTGAGCTCCAAACAGACCAAAGGCCATATGCCAGGTCGCAGATTTCAGTACAAAGAGGGCTCTAAAGATCGGGTCCCAGGCCACGAGGGGATCAAACCGGAAAAGGGTTCATTTTCTTATTTCATGCTTTGATGAATCCATATCCAGGGACTTGTTAAATGATGCTGAAGCTCAAATTGCGATCTCTAATCTGACCGCTTGTTTGGCTAGCAGTGTGTGGAGGAGGGCACAGGGGAGCACAGATGCTTGCCATCATTAATAAGCATGATCATGAATAATTAATCTCCCAAAGTGAGCGAAGACTGAAGTAGTAAACTGATGGACCAGATTGAAGTAACCACAGGGGAGGCTAAGACTTAAACTCGTGAGAACACTGACGTCCAAATGTTGGACTCTATTTGTCAATGCTGCGGATTTGAAACTCTGAGAGGAAGTGCCATTAATTTAGTCTAACACAACAAACGATCTGAGTTATTTAGAGTAAGTTATGATGCATTAGCAAAATGCTAAGGGGGAAATATATTCAGACAATCCTTTTTTTTTATGATCATATCTTGTGGATGCATAGTAAGATACATTGAAATCAACCAATAATGAATTAACTGACAGTCGCTTCAGTGTAATTTCTGTTTTTCTTAATGATCACTAATATAATTCATGGAAAGATGGCAAAATTGAAATGTATTAAACATATACTAAACATATACACAAAATATATGCCAATATTTTCTGTAAAATAAGTAAATTAGCCAATTTTGTTTAAATGATGGATTGCAGAAATGAGTACACCCTAATTTTAATTCAGCAAATGTGTAATATTCTAGTACTTAGTATGTCCTCCAGAACTTTAAGTATACTGCTCTGACCCTTCTTGGCACTGAGTGTACAAGTTCATGACAAATGTTCACATCTGTCCTGTTTAACTCCTGGAGGACGACCTCCTTAAATGCTCTGGTCTTTAATGGGGAGTTTTGCTCAGCTCGTCTCTACAGAATCCCCCACAGCTGCTCGAGAGCGTTAAGATTGAGTGAAATACATGCCCACTGAAGAATTTTTACCTTGGAGGAATGAATATCTTCATTGTCATGCTGAAAAAATGCCCAATAATGCAGTGAATGAGTGGAAGGTAGCATCTTCTGCTTCAATTTTTTGTATTACATCACACAGTGGTGTGTGAATTCATGACAGCGTTGATAAAGCACAACTCCCTCACACCTTCAGCACTCATTCATCCCTATATAAAAGCTTTACTACCACTGAACGTCACTGTGGGTACCAAGCACTTCTCACTGTACTCCTCTAGCAACACCAGAACATTTTGGATGCTTTTGGATCCGAAATGATTGACTTGGTCTCTTGAGACCAGAGTATGGATTCCCAGAAGTCTCTATTTTGTAAATATGGGCCTTGGAAGAGGTTAAATGAGTTTATTTTGCTTTGGCTACAGTAGGTAATTCTAGTGGTGACAACAACCATGCATGTCACTTCTGCAGGCTGCGTCATACTCTGTGAGATAAAGTGTCACTCTTTTCATTGCTTTTGCTAGCTCTGAGACACTTGCATGTTTTCTCCTGCTCTTTTTCTAGCAAAAATTCAATCATCACTAAATGAAAACTTAGAGTGAAAACCTGATTATTTCTGGAGCTTTGTCACAAGTCCATTGTTTTTGAATGTCGGTGCTACTTCTGCTATATTTTCACACTTAAAACAATAATTTGGTATTCCTCTTGTACCATTGTCCTCTTTTATGCTAAGAAATAAGTCACCTGGCAGTTCTCTCCCAAGTGGTTCCACTGCTGCCAGCATTAAGTCTGAGTGTGATTCAGTGGGCTATATAACACTTTTAATTGACAGGAAATTACTTGTCTTTAAAAGTTTTGGTTCAATATACTTACCTGTTGATCAAAAATAGCCTTAAACCTATACACTTTTTTTTTTTTTTTTTAGTTTTATTTAGTAACTTTCAGGAGGGTGTACTCATTTTTGCAACACAACATTTTATCACTTTGATAAGAAAATCTTATTTTGCTGAATAATTTTGACATTCTTCTTTGGTAATTGATCAAGCAGGCTTGTTGGAACATTATATCTCTAAAGAACCCTAACATGTCACCTAAGTAAAGAGTAATTGCTGAATTTGTTAAGTTTTAGAGTGGGTGTACTCATTTATGCTGTGCACTGTATATACAACAGTGCTTAATTTGTGTAAACCACCACTACATGCCAAACAAGTTTGTTACTAATAGAGTTTTGGCTCAAACAGGAAATCAAGGAAGCCCAAAGGCTGAAATCATGTACATCTGTTTTAAACAAACAAAAGCCCTAGAGAGGTTCACTAGAGGAAACAATAAGACTTTTGTCACCAAGCACAAAACCAGGTGTCAAAGCCTGAGGCACTGCAGTAGTCAGTGTGCCCTGTGATGGACTAGAACAGTTGGTGTCCTATAAAACCACCCAACTGGTGTTTGTCATGGAAACTTTTCATCGTGGTGACCCAGTCTTAAAATCATACAAGACCTTAAGGAGGGGCTAATTACAAAGGAATAATAATTAAAAAAAAAAAAAAAAAAAGTAATAAAATTGCCTTGAGAAACCTTCAAATGCCTCTGTACACCATCTTTGCACAAGCTGCTGACGCAGTTTCACGCAACTGTTTATACAGTATGTTAGAACTGAAACTAAAGCTAAATCCTGACCTCTGCTGAGCTCCTCAATGACATCTTGAAGGAAATTCGATCAGTTATTCTATGGCTCAAAACTGATTTTTTTTAGCCTCTAAAATCCTGAGGTAGATACTGTATCTGAGTGAATTTAGCTGACATGCACATAATATTAGTAAAATCTCAAAAGTAATTCAGATATCATAAGCACTGACGCTGCAATGGCATTACAGATATTCTTATTATAGTACATTATTTTATAGTCCTTTTAGTGTCATTTCATTTAGAAACAACAAAAGACTCTAGTTTTGCTAAATGAAGAAAAGCTGCTGAACTGATGCTATTCCCCAGGGCTGAGAGAAGCTTTACATCAGAAATATATAGTGAGATTACAACCACATCACTATACCTTAAGGATGGGTAAATTACAATGGAATTAAACTCGGGAAACTTTCAAATGCCCATTTACACCATGTTTGCACAAGCTGCTGATCTACAACTCTGCAAACTCGTGTTTGGTCTCGTCACAATACTATATGTACAAATTCACATTCTTTAAAGAGAAGTCCTTGAGTAAAAGCTAAAGCCTGTTATTTTTACAAGCAAGGAATTTTTTATTTCACTGAAGTGTGGTGTTGATGCCATGATTGGACAAGTTTGTGTATATTTTGAAATTTTAGGAATTATTTTTGAAATTGTAGATTTTACTGTTCAGCACAGCAGTGCATGAAGGCCAGTGGACTCTCCTCAGAAAACCTCCAAGGTCTATAAAGTAACCAACAGTGGAGTCAGTCTGACCTCTACTGGTTATGCTCTGCATCTGCTAAAAATATCAGTTACTTTGAGGAGTGATTGAGCTCCAGTACTATTATTTTATTTTAGATATTAAAAGTAAATTAAATTCAGATAACATACAGCAAATTTATTGATTTGAACCACCAACAACAGTACCGATAGCAAGGTCTGAACTCACTGTCACTGCAGTGTCAATGAGGACTCACACGGTTGTGGTTTTCACAGCTTGAAACTGACACATGCAAGTTGCCCTAACAGACATATTTCCTGAAAGCTACAACATGTTTTCTAACTTTAAATACAAATTCAAAACTACAGACTTTAAATTCAGAAGACGAAGGAGGAGGGGAAAAAAAACACTATTTAAAAAAAGCAGTATTTATATAAAATCCTGCCTTAGACTAGCTCGCAGGACTGTCAGATAAAGATATACTGTACAATGAACAGCCGTTATACAATTCAATAGACATAAAACTAATGTTAACAGATTACATTAAGTGTGGATCCAGGTAGTTGCGATTGAGCTCACTACTGTATTGACATTTCTGAATAAAATAAATTATAGAACAAGAAACAGCAGCGTAGTGTAGGACTTTATGGGATTTCATTCTTAGGCTGGGTATATTCTTAGGAAAAGTGAGTTGCATGTCTGATAAACTGGCTTGACTGCAGCATGGCTTTACATATGTCAGCAGAGAGTTGTCAGCTTTACATATGAGCAGCAAGTTATGACAATGATTTTGACCTCGTAATATTTATTAAAGAATGCATGGATGAATCATTCATAATAATTTACTTAAGAAGGTAATTTAAAAAAATAATCCCATGGTGTGCTATAATATTTAAAGATTCAACCATTTACAGTAATACAAGAAATTATACAAAGTTTGTATAAAGAATGTGAAATATTTTAATAAGGAATGGAATGTCATCTACATTACAGGCAATTTTACTGTGATCAGGCGCGTGGAGAAACAAGGTAGACCTTAATATGACGGACATATGAGACTCGACAGTAACGTTTTCACAAGCAATCTCTATTGCCTTTATCCCCACTCATACAGATTCTGAAGTACCCTCCTCTTTCCTCTTCTTCCTTATCAACTTCATTTCTCTTGTACTCTTGAAAACATTTTCTGCAGGTTTTTACAAAGGTCAATTTAAGACTTTAAGACCAAGTAAAGAAAATTTAAGGAGCAAACTGAAGGGATTACAATGTCAGTATGTTCTCTAAATGTACGTCTAGGGTGCAGAAAATGAGTCGTATTAGCAACAGTTTGAAAATACAACTTCTAGCAGAACTTAATTAGTTTTTAATTTATTATACAAAAAAAAAAGCTTAATGAGAATAAGACGTAACTTTTACTGTACCTTCTGATCACACTGCAAAAAGTGCTGTTCTTCCTCAGCATTTTTGTCTTGTTTTTCCAGTTTAAATGTATGAAGTTTCTTAAATCAAGACATGTTGAGAAGCAAAATGACGTGTTGTTTTCTGAGAAACTGTTCAAAATCAAGCATTTATGATTAAAACAAGAAGAAATACTGTATCGGCTCAGAAAAATCAACTTAATTCAAAGGGAAAACAATTTTTGACCTTACTGACTGATATTTGTTGTTCTTTCAAGCACACGGACTTCAATTTGTTGAATTTTTCAAAAAGATTTATTCTATAACATTGTTTATTTTTAAGAAAATGTAGGTTGATTTAGATATTTGTATTGAAAAACAAGACAATACTGTGGAAGATCAATTTTGCAATGCATGCAACATTTAATGTCACGGCTTTACAAATTTAAGACTTTCTGCTCTGATTTAAGACTTGAAGGCCTTAAAATGGATTGTTGGCCCAAAAATGAAAATTCTGTCATTTACTCACCCTCAAGTTGTTCCAAACCTGAATAAATTTCTTTCTTCTGCTGAACACAAAAGAAGATTTTGAAAGCTGTGGATAACCGGACAGGAACAGCTTGAGGGTGAGTAAAATGATGACAATTTTCACTTTGAGGTTAACTCTCTCTTTAATTTGTGGAAGGGAGAATTAAGACTTCTTAAAACCATACTAAGACCCGCAGAAACACTGAAAGTCTATTTTGAGCACTTTTAGCACTGCCTGGATAGAAAGCAGTGAATTCATCTGTGGGCTTATTTTTCTGACTATTGCTTATCAGGGTTTAACATGGAATGAATGTCACTTGTGCTCACTTTATGACTGAGATGACATTGAATGCTAACGCTTTTTACATGGCGTTTACAGATTTGGGGAAAAAAGGTTTGATTTGCAACTTGTGAACCTTGTTTATAGCTTTGGGTAATGAGTAGCTTTTAGAAAATCGTTTTAGTGTCAACAATTGAGAGAGAAAAAAAAAAAAAAAAACTAATAAGCTGAGACAGATCTAATGAAGGATCTCTCCTTAACCATTTTGATGCAGCTTTGCAAGATGTCATGCAGTTAGTAAATTGACTTAATATAAGGCCAACTTTTTTTTTTTCCAAAAATGGGAAGAATGCTACAAATTTGCTACAAAGCAATTACAAACATTCACTTTGAGTGCTGCTGAAGTCAGTATGTTTTAAGTGAGATGTTGTAAGACAGCATCAAGAATAAATGTATGAGGCACTAGCATATAAAAGCAGTGTTAATTAAGCAGAAGTGAGTTGCTGTCTGATCTGAGCTTTGGTCCTCAGAGAACAGCTTGAGCTGAGGCCCCTGCTGAGAGCTGAAGAGGTTACAGAACTGCTAGGAATGCATGCTACACACTCCTCACATGCTCTGCCTCCAGTCCACAGGTTATTTTATTTGATACAACTCTCTAAAACTACCTGAAGATTTATGTAGGGATCAGTACTGTATCATATTTGCTAAGCAACTTTCTTGAGCCTCTAAAACTCTGCTGAAAAACCTGTTGTACACAATCGACTACGTGCCTTGTGTCATCTGATTGATCGTGCATACTTTTTAGCAAGTAAAGGCCTTTTATTACAATACTAGAAATGTTTCCCTTCAGGTTGTTACACACGCATCTTTTTGCTGTGAAATCTTTACTGATATATTTCATGTTGTTAGTAAAATTTCTTACTGGCCTGAGGCAACTTAGTTATCCATACATATTTTTCTTGGTTATGCAAAAAGCATGTTAAAATGTGAGAATGAAATACGATAAGTCAGGCTTTTGAGGAACGTTTATTTGTAAATCTCTCAATCATCACTGTATTGCATTATATGTTTTGCCCCCACAATAAAAACTACAGACTTTTAGTCATAAAACTAAGCATTTAAATACCTTACACTAAGACATATTTGGGAGATATTAGTGAAAACGAATATTTATGCACATTTTATGTAAGTAGTCAAATATATATTCATTGATTTACAAGAATCTCTTACATTTTGGCCATATATCAGCAACAACATTACCTACTTTTGCTCAGTTTGGGCCTCTTAATATTTATTTCCCTCCTTGACTATTCAGTCTATCTGTCTAGCTATCTATCTAGAGTCATAAAAGCCTGATGCATCAAATGTGATAATATGTTTTATATTTCATCTGAAGGTTTCTTTCATCAGGCTTTACATGTGTTACTTGGCTCAGTGCATTCATCCTTCTCTTTCATTGTTCATGCCATTATCTTGGGTCCATTTTTTTTTTAATCAGTAGGTCGTGGGGTGGTTATGCTTGATTGATCTGATCCTTAAAAGAACCTCCATGAAGTCAAAGGGAGATTTCTGCTGAATAAACATCTTTTAGCCTCAGTGATTTTCCAGAGCTAATAAGACTGTGCCTCCCCCTCTCCAGTACGCATGCCAGGAGCAGATGGCTGGATAAGCAGCACCATCAAACTGCCAGTTTATAAACCAGATGTATGTTTGCTGACATATATAGCCAGGTGCATCATGAGAGTAATTAGCAGTGCACTGGCAAAGGTCTCATGAATCATGAGATGTTGTTGATACTGGCTTATAGACTTGCTGTCAGATCAAAATACTATCGGTGCATCCAAAACGGCATAGCAGGTACTACATTTGACAAGACTGTTCTAATGTTCTAAAAAAGTATCCATGCATGTAGTATGAATGTAATCCAGCTGCAATACTGGCATTGTCATGCGTCAGTTTCATTGCTTCATCTATGAATCACGTCCTGAGGCCTCATGAAATAGTTAAGTGTCCACTGGACACACATATTTTAGATACACTGTAAAAAATGACCGTGATTTTAACGGTAAAAAAACTGTGAAAATGCTACAGTAAAAACCTGTTAAATGGTTAACGGTAAGTTCCTGTAAAATTTACAGGGAAAAACCGTAAACTGGCATTCCCAGAATTCCAAATTTGAATTTGATGTTTTTTCTTTGCAATAACTGTTTCTTTTTAGTTTTTTCTTATCAGTTATGTTTATTAGGGTTGTATGTTACATCTAATGTTGTTTAATGTTTATTGCATATTTCAGTTTAATGAGTCTCACCATGATGGTGTTTAGTGCTTGTGTGAATGACACTGTGCACCTTCTATACATGTTATT
>JAFVLL020023878.1:0-28672 GCA_021397915.2 Tor tambroides
GGTAATGGATGCTTATATTTAAGAAGGAAATATTTCTACATGTGCACATAGTTTTTCAGGTGTACCATTGACATGGCTGTTGATGATAAAAACGATTATGATGCTAAAATAGTATTGTCCCGTTTCCTTTTTAAAGTATTCACTTAATTTAACTGAAACACTGCTAAAACACAATATTCATTCAAAATCTTCTTTCAAAAGATCTTTAGTTGCATTACTAGCTTTGGACGGCCGAGAGGGCGTATATCCTGTTCAGCACCTTGGACAGCCGCACAAGGCGCCGGGCTGCCGATATACAGATTCCGGGAAATGATGCTGTCACGACAACTGAAATATATAGACACTATTGTTATTGTTGTTATAAACACAGATATACAGACTGAATTTCATTAGCAGTTTACTCCAAAATTCATAGCTTTTCATACCCCACCCCCACCCGCACACACTGAATTTACATAGTTTGCTTTCTACAATAGACTATTATATAATGACACTCATATTGGTGATTCTGGATTGACAACAGAAACTGTTTGATTCTTATTTTAATCTTCAAAAGTCAGTCAGTAGAGTATCTTACTATGCACATTTACGGTAGTGTATTATAAAACCGTTTTAGTGGCTTTGTTGATTAACGGACCAAGTGGATTGTATGCAGACCCAATAGGCCTATATGTGTAATACTCAGCATTAAAAAAGTATATTATCTATATTATCTATTAATATTTTTTTTCTATAGATGCTCCGATGCAGTAAAAACCATCTGTTGGAATGCGAATAACTGAAGTTTCACAATGGCAGAAATGTATACTGCTAGTTTTCCAGATGAAGTGCAATCACGTTCTTAAGATCATTCTTATAACATCGAACACAATAAAGCAATACAATGAAGCAAACGTCTGTTTCAAATCAGCAGCTTGTTATTAAGCAGTATTTAAATACAATAAAATAAATGATTCCAGTAAGGCAGGTTTCTGAAACAGCGATGCCCAACTTCATAAATGAAAGTGATGAAAAACAAATATATTTAACCGGATTTCATGCGACGTTGTAGGGGACTCTGCACTTTTTATTCTAATAAGTTGCACACAGAACAACACAACGACATTACAATGATGGACATCAGCGCTGTGGCAAACTAGCTATGAGCAATCCATATTTACATATAGACACAGACACATATTTCTAAATCGTCTGGTTTGATCTAAGCATTTGTTGCTGCCTAGTACAATGCAGGCTTTGCTTACTGCATGCTACAGACTGTAGATCAGCTTCGTGCCACAGGAGAAAGAAGTTGAGTACAAAGAAGCGAGCACGGAAGCGTCCATTTTTGCACATGCTTATTTAAATTAAGGGGGAAATTATATTGTAAAAAAAAAAAAAAAAAAAAAAAACAGGGCCGCGTCTCCTGATAACGATGTATCTTCTAGCTCTGAAAGTGTCTCTCTACATGTGAGGTTATAGGAACATTCTTTTCTACATACCTTTCTCAGACCGAGTGAGTAGCCGCTAAAGAGTCGCCGTTCAAGAAGAGCTGAAAACCTTATTATGGCCTGTAATTTTTGCTTAATGTTTAAAATACTCTTTATTTTAACAGCCAGGAAACGTTTTTTTTTTTTTCATTCCTCAAATATTCATTATTTGTCCACATAATTAAATACAAATTTTGTGTGCAAACCAGCAATCAGTTATAATCCACGTTGCCAGTGTTTTATTTTCACCAATTCATTAGAAGTATAGAGGAGGGCACAATGGTAAAGGCTGTCCTCAAGACATTCACGAATCAAGCGGCGGTCTACCCTTTACTCTCCCAAAGTGACAACGGTGACAACTATGCTGCAGTGAAGAGAGAAAGTGAAGGAGGTAGTAGAAAAGGAAGAAAATGTTAGCAGGAAGACGTCTTGACGACTCAGTAGTATATGGCCGTTTTTCATACATGGCAAGTTATTCAATATTTCCCCTCCTCTCATTACGGCACAGCGCAGTTGTCATTTATTTCTTTGTCCTAACTACAGGTACGAACGATTTAATCTAATAATTAATATTAATGTATTTTATTATATCTAGCAAATTAAACATAATTGAACAATAAATATAATGAAATGAATTATAAAGAACCTATATTAAAATCACACTGTAGGTACAAAATGTGTTGGTCTAACATGGAGCAGTTGACTGCATGAAGCTGACTCCTTACAAAGCACTTCACAAAATTCCGTAATTCTGATTTATTCGCGCGATCGCTTTTACGATCTTTTTAGGCTTACTATTCTTTTAGTAAAAGAAGACCAGAAATCGATTTCAACTACATTTCTTCTTTCCGTTTTCTCTGCAGAACGAAGGTTTTCAGAAGTTTGCCTTTTAAAAAGGCTTGTTTGACAGTGATTTACAAAGACATATTCGGGTCTAAACTATTTTATAAAGTTATCAACATAAAATAAACACAAACTTTACGCTTTCAGATATTGGCATGTATGTGAAACGAATTCGATTAAATTAAATGTAATCTGTATGCATCTAAGTTTGGCATTTTGGTATTCTCAAAATATTTTCAAAAAAGTACTGCGCTACTAAATCTGCTGAATTTCTGTATCAACTGCAAGCCCCCCATCCCCAAATTCGTGTACTCGAGCTGCAGACGTAGGTGAGAACGGCTCCATCTAGCCGTTTTCTGCGTTTCTGTAGGAAATATGGTAAAAAGAATCGATTTTTCAATTTCGAAACATTCAGAATCGGAAGTCGATTCCAATGTTTGGAGAGAGCCTCACTGAAATCAATAGAAACACTAATAATAAAATAATTCGATATCCCAAAAAGCTGGTCCAATTGTTCACAGTAGTAACTTGACTGTTACAACACTGCTGAAAATAGTTCTAAGTACACATAATCTAACACACAATTTACAACGTTCGGAATCAATTCTTGAAAATCTTGGAATTAAACCTGGAATGAAAACCTGGAAGTCGATCCCGCAGTTTCTAAAAGTTAGACAAATGTTATGTATTTTAACAAACGTTATTTAACTTCCATTAAACGATTAAGATAAGCCTACACTCCTCGTCTCGCAATGCATGCAATCAGCAGCCAGTCTAAACATCCTTAGCGTAATTTCTTATTTCATGGTGGGCCACACTGAGAAAGAAGAGAGGTGAGAATTAATGTCTCTAAGCAGTTGCACATGAAATGTTCCTTCTGAATAGGTCCAGATAAATTTGAGTCTTTTCGTAATTTAATGGCCAATTTCACATGTAGGCCTATTTTGTATAGCTTATTTTCAATATTATTTCCCACACACTATGGTTTATGTTAATATTGTGTATACTAATGTGACATATTTAAATTGAGTTATTTTGTATTTTTATTTTAAAAACATTTTCATGTATTTGTAACCATCTGCAATTTCAGGTATACAACAATTTTAAAATGGGGAGGGGGAATGGGGGTGAAGATATTTTCTTTTAGCAGCTCATAACGTTGCTGCTGAATTGAGATTCAGATGTCATGAACTATAGAATAACGAGTCGTGTCAGAGAGAAATAGGGATTGTGAGTTCGTGTGTAGCACTGTGTGAGGGCATGCAGCACTGATGATGATTTGACAGTTCAAGTTATTCTGTATTATCCTCTTCTTGTGGTGGCAATTAATTTCAGATTTCATTCTTACAAATCGATAGTAAAGAAGAGACAGAGAAGAGGAGAAATAAGTATAACTCAATTTTCTCTATGCAGCAGACACACTCTGTAGCCAAAAACAAAAGAACAATATCTATTACTTCTAAAAAGGGTGAGGCCAATACAGCATTTGAGTTGAGTTTGAGCGCCCTCTCCTGGTAATGTCTGTTATCACATCTGGTAGGAGAATAAGAGAGTAGGTAAGGGGAAGATAATAAATTAGTTTTATTTGCTAATCCACATCAAACAGAATAACATTATTAATTACATCAGTTCATTAACTTTATTCTTCATATATATATATATATATATATATATAGCAAATTAAACGATTTTAATTTAATAATTCGATATATATATATATATATATATATATATATTCCATTTAATATATATATATATATATATATATATATATTAAATGGAATAAGTATTGAATAATGAGTATTTGCAGTGTGTTTCTTTATTTGGTTGTGTTGTGAGCATTTGCAGCGTGTGTTTTGTCAAATTGATGAAGTTGTTTTCTTAATTTGCAGGTGTTTTTTTTCTATTTGCAGTGCATTGAGTTCTCTTGGCCACCAAGGCCTGACCATCAGAAGGCTCACAGACACGTTCACACTCTCATTTACACCTACAGTCAATTTAGTTTACTCAGATTCACCAATGCATTGGATTGTGGGGGAAGCCGGAGCAAAACGGAAAAACAAAACAAAACAAAACAAAACAAAACAAAACAAAAAACTGCCAACCTGTACACACAAAATGTGAATTAAAAGTTCTTGTTGGGAATAGTCCCTTTTTCGCAGCATAGAGTAGTCTCTATGAAAAGGCAGAACAACTAAGAGAAAAAAAGATGGCGCCTCACAATAATAACACAAAATTGCTAGCAAACAATGCAAGTCTGGAAGGACCTGCACACAAAAATGTAAATAGAATGTAACTAAACACTTTCATCTTAACAGCCAGTTGGCAACAGCCAGCAAATAACTAATGTGGCATCTATCATAAAAGTAAATGGATAGTTGACAAATAGGCAGTAAAAAATGCTTTTGTAAAAGACCTTTTTTGAAAAAGAAATGCATATATTTATGTAGTGTGAAGTCTGATCTTTGAGGAAATATAAAGGGTCACTAACTTTGTCAATTCTTTCACTGCTTTTTTTAACATTTAAGCCGAACTGTTGCCATAAATTTGTCCTATGGTGTGACAGAGAAAAAAATTAAGAAAAAAAACCCTCTTTATAATACATAAATAGCATGAGAGCGATTTATCTTCATTGTTTGACACTTATTTTCATATAATGCTATTTATTTAATATGAAATTACAATTAACACCATTTTTTCCCCATGACTTCTCGGACAATTTCAAAACAAACTTTGACAACAAGACAAACTTTGCTGTCATCCATTCAAAACTGCTGAAAATTATACCATTTTAAGTTGAGTGATATTTGTATCTCCCCTATTGCAATACTCAACTGTTTTTTTTTTTTTAGATGTTTTTAGATAATTACAAATCTGTGGTTCTTTTAAGTGTCACACCATAGGACATTACGTCACACTAAAGGACAGAAATGGTAGTTATTAATTTCTATTTAATTTTGAACATCAAATGAGAAAGAAAGTTTAACTTTGATACAAACAATATCAACGTATTTTAAACAAAACAAAAAATAATTTATCAACAAAATTCAGTCTCTTAGTCATTCAGTGTTACTGAAAGTCTTCTATCCCCCGCTGTATGTGCAGCACAGCTAAATATGATTGATATTCAAACTATATTCATTAAGATGTCAATGAATTTTTTTAAAAATATGGCTACTCTTTTTAAAGCATCATTTTGTTTTTAATTAAAAAATATAATTTAGCAGTGTCACACTAAAGGAAAACAAAACGTAACATTTTTGAAGTGGTTCCAAAAAAGTTAAATATTTGAACAATTCTGAGACAAAACTGACCATGTGCACGTCATGGGCTTCACAGGGGGCTTCAGTAACACGACCATGAATGTCCTTCAACTAATTAAAGTTTTCTCTGGAATTGGCCGATCAGGATATGTGTCACACCAGAGGACATGGTTTTCAGAGACAAAATGCATCAAGTTCCTACGCTTTCAGAAATATATGGATGAAAAAAATGATTGCAATTTACTAAAACAGACACTTGTAGAATTATGCCAGAGTTATTTATTAACATTTTTATGCTTTTCTTTTTCATTTATAAAGTTGTAATTTACTGAACCATGCTTGGGACAGTCACACCATAGAACAATTTTGAGATTTAGCTCAAAATTTAAAAAAAATCTAATAACACTGCAGCTTTTATAACAACAGATCCATGTAGGACAAAGAAATGTTTAACAATTTATTGCATTTTAAATAACAATAATATTAAATATATTCATTATTATCTTGTGGGACAGTGAAAATGCCATGTCACGTCAACAACCCAAATACATTACAGGGCCCAAAGTATGTGGACACCCCTTCTTACTAATGAATGAGTATTTAAACTGTCCAGAGTTGGTCTGTATGAAAAACTGAGGAAGAACATTTTTTAAAAGATATATCATAATATCTTTATCACATTTACCAGCAATGGGGCCTACAGTCTCTGAGCAAATAACATAAATTGGTTTAACTCTCTTAAGCAGGGAGAATAAAGGCACATTTACATTTCTGTTCATTCTTCTTTGAATGTTTGGTTGCATCATTTTCTACCGTGCATAATCGTCATTGTATTCATGATCTGATGTACAGCTGCATCAATGCCATTATTTGCACAACATAAAAAAGATGTGATGAAATATGTGCATACACAGTGCCGAAACATGTTTAGATCACTACAGTAGATGAAAGATGTCCATAAAAACTTACTTCAAACATACAATCAGTACCAGTCTGGATATGAACTGTGATTCACGTTGCAAATGTTATTAAATTCATTGCAGAGTCTCTATGAGCTGTGGCCTCCTGATTTCTGGTGATCTTCTGGCCCTCCGTGGTCTCCTAATCCAGGTCTACTGTATGTGTGTATACTGAAATATCTAACTTTGGTACGAAAAATATTGATATTCGATACCATTTTTTATACCACAGGGAAAAAAATGTTAATGCTATAAAATTTGAGAATTTTAAATAACTGTGGTAGAAATTCCTTTCCACACCTGACATAAGGCATCTACTGGTGATACAGATTGATTACGTCTAGTAGCATGTCTACTAGTTAACACCCTGCTCAGTCAGATGTTGTTTCACCCCTTATGAACACTAACACTTACATACAATATTTATAATGGGATATTTAGTGTTCCAGTAACCTGCTTTATATTATTGGTTCTTCTTATATACTTCAGCACTCTCTGATCGTTTCTATTACACGATCATCAACCTTATGCCATCAAATGAATTTAAACGATGTTTCACATGCTCCTTACCAAGTCATCCAATTATAAGTCATGCAATAACTAAAGTTGTTAACACATTTAAGCAGTGGTCAAAAACATTACCAAATACAGTGTGAAATACAGTGTTTTATCTCTCATAATTTTCATGTTAGCCAATATTTATAGATATTCCTTCCATCAACATTCTAAGCTGGAATGAAAATGGGATTCATTTTACCACATATACATACCATTTTCTGCCAAAATTTTGAGTCCTATTGGTTTATTAGGAAATGAACAAGCTGATACTAATGCAAAAAAAAGCTGCAAGTTTGGGTACAGAATCTTCCCACCAGACCTTCTTTGAATTCTTACATATTAAATAAGTGGCAATAAGAAAAGGACATACAGTGCCTTCCACTAATATTAGCACCCTTGGTAAATATGAGCAAAGGCGGCTGTGAAAATAAATCTTCATTGTTCATCCTTTTTTTCTTTCATTCAAAAAATTCACAAAATTCCAACCTATCATTGAAGTAAAACAATTGAAAGTGGGGGGAAAATCTCATTGTGAAATAAATGCTTTCTCTAGTTCATGTTGGCCACAATTATTGGCACCCAATTATTGCAACGTCCTTTTCCCAACAGCTCTGAGTTTTCGCCTATAATGCTTGAAGAGTTTGGAGAACACCTGATAAGAGATCAGAGACCATTCCGTCATACAGAATCTCTCCAGATCCTTCAGATTCACAGCTCCATGTTAGTACTTCTTCTCTTCAGTTCACCCCACTCATTTTCTGTAGGGTTCAGGTCAGAGGACTGGGACAGCCATGGTAAAAGATTCATTTTGTGCTCAGTGACCCATTTTTGTGTTTATTTTGATGTTTGTTTTGGATTGTTGTCCTGGTGGAAGATCCAAACATGGCCCATTATAAGATTTCTAAAAGAGGCAGTCAGGTTTTGATTTTTTTATCTGTTGGTATTTGATAGAATCCATGATGCCATGCATCTGAACAAGGGGCCTCATTTATAAAGTGTGCGTACGCTCAGATTTCATCGTAGAGTGTGCGTACACTTAAAACCACGCCAGCGCTCATATTTATAAAAACTGTCCTTGACGTGGAAAAGTGCTTAGCGTCATGTCAGGGTCTGAGCAGATGTACGCACTTTTTATTGTCGGAGTACTGCAGGTTTTTTAAAATGTAAGCTGTTCTTGCAGCTCGCTGTTCTAAATTATGACGATTGGTGATATTTTATAAGTTAATGACGTTAATTAGGAGTCGTTTACAAGGCAGAGAGCTGAAACCATTCAATTGCGTGCAAGTTCAAGATCATTTAGACATGAAGATCATAGATTTCACATCTGAAAGAGATGCGCACGCGCATTCGCTGTTCATTTTATGAATCACCCGTACGCATATTTGAGAGATGATTGTAAGATCAATTTTAAGATGGTTTCTGCGCAACATTTTATAAATGAGGCCCATAATGTTCAGGACCTCTGGCAGAAAAACAGGCCCACAACATTAAAGATCCAGCAGTATATTTAACTGTGGACATGGGGTACTTTTTTTTTTTTATCCCTGTTTGTGGTGGGTTTGCTGAAAAAAAAAGCTAATTTTTCAGTTTCATCTGACCATAGAAGCCAGTGCCATTTGAAGTTCCAGTCGTGCCTGACAACTGAATTTGTTGGAGTTTGTTTTTGGATGAGCGTGGAGAATTTTCATTGAAACCCTCCCAAACAACATGTGGTGATGTTTGATATATATACATTTTTTTTAGGTTTCTGAGCCCAAGACTCAACTAATCTCTGCAGTTCTCCAGCTATGATCCTTGGCGAGTCTTTGGCCATTCAAACTCTCCTCCTCAGCGTGCATTAGGACAGTATAGATACACGTCCTCTTCCAGGCAGATTTGTAAAATCTTTAGTTGATTGAACCTCTTAATTATTACCCTCATGGTGGAAATGGGGATTTTCAATGCTTTAACTATTTTCTTACAGCCACTTTCTATTTTGTGATGCATATTTATAATCCTGTGGAACAGGAAGTCATGGCTGGACAATTTCATGCTCCTAGTCACCCTGGTGTGCTAAAAAAAAATGTAAATATGAATGGGAATATACTTCAGAGATATTTTACTCCTAAGAATTTCTAGGGGTGCTAATAATTGTGGCCAACATTCATTGGAGAAAAACATTTATTTCATCATGAGATTTTCTCCCCACTTTCAATTGTTTTACTTCAAATGATAGGTTAGAATTTTTTAATTTTTTGAGTGAAAGATCAAAAGGATAAACAATGCAGATTATTTTCACAGCTGCCTTTGCTCATATTTATCAAGGGTGTCAATATTAGTGGAGGGCACTGTATGTACTAACAACATTATCAGCAATTGCATGAAATTAACTCTAATCCCCCCCCCCCCCCCCTTCAAAACAAGTGATTTGATCAAGTGTTGTATGCCAAATGTTGTTTAGGACATTCAAGACCAACTCATGCATTTCTTCTGTAGCAAATTAGCTTAAAGTGTAAATATGAATAATTAATTTTAAAGAGTTATAATTAATTATAAATATTTAGATCAGCTGCAGAATCAATACTACAATCAACTACTGCTTGGCCAGAAAACATTCAGTGTAATTTTATAAGTCTAAGAAATGTTATTTTCATTGCCACAGAAAATAATTTTCATTAGTAAATGCATTAAACAGAAATGGAAACAGGGAACTGAAACTATGAATAGGAGTCAGTTAACAGCCTGAACAGAACCATTAGCACCTTTGTAAAAAAGGAGTTCACACCTTATACTAAACCTCTCTTATCCCCACGAGCAGTAATCAGAAGACGGACCCAAGAGAGGGAGGGTAACTGAATAGTGGCCTTTTAACTTCTGGCTTCTTTAGTTTGGCTTGACCAAAGAAAAATGTGTCATTTCAGATGGGAAGATATTTCTTTGTTTGAAAGCTGGCTCATTTGCATGATTAGAATGGGCTGGCAGTTTGATGTCCCTTTATACTTTGATTAATATAACAAGCATACAATGCACATTATGAGGAGGTGATATGCACCAATGAATAGGAGACTAAACAAGGATTATTTTTATATCAAGCATGGTCCCAATAGGGTTACATTATCTAATAATTCTATCATAAGGCATGTATAAACAGTATACAGTATGAAAACAATATACAAAACAGTAATCATGGATGCACATACGTTTTTCCTCTGGTTCGCATGATCATGAGCACTTGGGGATTTGGTTGCTCACCCTGCATGTAGTGTAAACCATTAAATATAAATAAATAAATAAATAATAGTATTATTTAAATGTATTAAAATAAAATGATAAACAAAATAGTGTGCTAATACTATTATATTGTAAATATTTAGTTTTTTTGCTTTTTCTTTATTTTTATATAAATGACCATTTTCAAACCTAAATCAGCAAGCTTGTATTTTGGTGGGTTGCTGGCAAGTACAGTAAGTGTAAGTTTAAAGGTGCTTTCACAACATATTATATTGTATTTACTGTAATTAGGATATACCAACATTTAACAAGCGTTCACATCCTCATAGAACTCCTAATTACAACTTGTGAACTGGGAGTTTTCTGAGAGCTATGACTTGTTCCATCTGACCACCTCAGATTCATTAGGCGCTATGTTTAGGCATTGATAGTGCAATAGTTCTGTGTCCAAGTACAAGAGTGAGAACAGCTCCAAGTACAACGTCACATGTTGTCATTTCAAAATTACAATAATTACAATATGGCATGAATGCAGCATAAGTCCTGGGTATACTTCACTTTCCGTGTTCTGTTCCGTCTTGCGCACAGCCACATCTGCATAGCTTTCAAAGCATACTCAAGATGGATGAGCTCTACACATGCTCAGTACCACATTCTTGACTCGCTCTGTCTCAACATTCACCTCGCACCTGTGCTGATGTACGCAGACCATTCTGACGACAAAAACTGCATCACAAGTCTAGTGCGTGGACCATCGATTTACTTTGGGCTTTATCATGGGCATGCTACAGTTTCTGTGCCCCTTGAACAGCATGTTGACTCGGGCCCATCAGTTTTGAAGAGTGTCAGTGTGAATGAAGTGTCAGTTTCTCATTTTGCTCTGAAATTGGCAGCGCATAGCCTAGATCTATGCTTTCAGTTTGGATGGACGTCTTATACAGTATGACAATTGGTCAATCTAAAACAGTGATTGTGCATTAACAGCTGTCAACTATGTCAGTACGCAATTCCCCAGCGCATTTATTTTGGCTGCGGATGCACACCTGCCCACAGCTTATGTGCATCCCTTGTTGTAATATACACAGTGTCCTGGGAATACGCTTGTTCCTTCTTAGAAAGGTTTGTCTATGAATTAATGGAAAGAAGTCCTTTATTATGTAACTTTTCTGTCTGTTTCAAAGTTAATTAAGTGAGTCATACTCTGTCCAAATTTCTTTGGTTTGTAAAGAGTCTATGGCCATGCTGTCAAAATAACCAGGATTCTGTTCTGTCTTTGTGGGTTGACTGTAGTTCAGGGGGATGGTTTGCTTGTTGAGTGAAGAGTGTTGAGGATTGTTTGCTAAGTATAACAAAATAATAATGTGCCTGACTGGTCCAGCCGTTACACTTCTGAAGAACCAAGATTCAGCTTTATGCATGTTCTGCACAGACTCCCACAGGAGTAGGGCATGCCCTGAGTCCCCCTTGGTGGTTTATGTAGGCTACCATTGTCATGTTGTCCAAACCAACCAGGATGTGGTGGCCTCTCAGATCTGGCAGGAAGGTTTTGAGTGCCAGAAAAACTGCCATCTTCTCTAGGTGGTTGATATGCCAGCACTGCACTAGATTCGACCAGGAGCTAGACGCCAGTCTGCTGTCACACAAGGAACCCTAACCCAAGTTGGAAGCATCTGTCATGACTATACATCTGGAGACCAGCCCCAGCTCTATCCCTAACTGGTAGAGATGGGAAGCTTTCCAAGGGGCAAGGGCCTTGACGCAGCTGTGGTTCACTTTGAGACTGAGGCATCCCTGGGTACTTTCAGGTAATGTTGAAGGGGCCGCATGTACAGCTGCCGTTAGACCCAGCAGCCTTGCCGTGAGAGGCTGAATTTTTAAAGAGCATTCTAGTGAAAGCCAGGCCCGCATTTGGGGCAAATCGAGAACTGCACCCAAGAAGGACATCTGCCCTGACTTGTGGTCCACTGGAAGCACCACCACGGCACCACCTCATTTAATAGTTTGCAAGACCCATTTTGATACACCTGGAATGGCTACCCAAGTCTGGCTTCAGGTGATGAGGGACTGGAGTGATTCAAGCAGTAGGCTGCTGCACTGGGGTGGGGAACTGACATTCACACCATTGTGAAGAGAAGTGTTCTTCTTGTGATGGTGTTTGTTTGTTTTATTTATTTATTTACTTTTCGGTTTGCTATGGTAGTAGTGAACTGCTTAGGTGTGCACCCATTTAGAATCAGAATGAGCTTTATTGGCAAAGTATGTTTACACATACGAGGAATTTGTTATAGTGACAGAAGCTCCACAGTGCAACAGAGAGACAGCAACAGGACAGGACACAGATAATAAAAGAATAATATACAAATATCCAAACAGGCAATGTACAAAACAGCAAAAACACAATATATAATATAGACAATTATGTGTGTACAGGTCTGATATGTGCAAATTTGAAATGAAAAAAATAGATAAATAAAAAAGTAAGTAAGTGTGCTGAATAAATAAGAGTTGTGTGTTCCGCGTTTTATTGTCAAGTGTTCATGAGATGGATTGCCTGAGGGAAGAAACTGTTCCTGTGTCTGGTCGTTCTGGTGCTCAGAGCTCTGTAGCGTCGACCAGACGGTAACAGTTCAAAGAGGGAGTTTGCTGGATGTGAGGGGTCCAGAGTAATTTTGCCAGCCCTTTTGCTCACTCTGGATGAGTACAGTTTTTGGAGAGTGGGGAGGGTTGTACCAATGATTTGCTCAGGGTACGGACAACCCTCTGTAGTCTTCTGAGGTCAGATTTGGTAGCTGAGCTGAACCAGACAGTTATTGAAGTGCAGAGGACAGATTCAGCGATGGCAGAGTAGAAATGTTTCAGCAGCTCCTGTGGCAGGTTGAACTTGCTCAGCTGGCGAAGAAAGTACAACCTCTGCTGGGCCTTTTTGACAATGGAGTCTATGTGAATATCCCACTTCAGGTCCTGGGAGATGGTGGTCTCCAGGAATCTGAAAGACTCCACTGCAGTCACCATGCTGTTCATGATGGTGAGTGGGGGGAGAGCAGGGGGGTTCCTCCTGAAGTCCACGATCATCTCCACAGTTTTGAGCATGTTAAGCTCCAGGTTGTTAAGACTGCACCAGACAGCCAGCTCTTTAACCACCTGTCTGTAAGCAGACTCGTCACCGTCCTGGATGAAGCCGGTCAGTGTGGTGTCGTCTGCAAACTTCAGGAGCTTGACAGAGGGGTCTTTAGGTATGCAGTCATTTGTGTAGAGGGAGAAGAGCAGTGGGGAGAGAACGCAGCCCTGAGGAGCTCCAGTGCTGATAGTGTGGGTGTTGGATGTGAATTTACCAAGCTTTACTGACTGCTGCCTTTCTGTCGGGAAGCTGTTGAGCCACTGAAAGACAGAGGTGGGGACGGAGAGCTGAGTTAGTTTATTCTGAAGGGTGTCCGTGATGATGGTGTTAAAAGCGGTGCTGAAGTCAACAAACAGGATCCTCACCTGGTCTGTCCGGATGCTGCAGGATGAAGCGCAGTCCCATGTTGACTGCATCATCCACAGACCTGTTTGCTCTGTAGGCAAACTGCAGGGGGTCCAGTAAGAGACCAGTGATGTCCTTCAGATAAGCCAAAACCAGTCTTTCAAATGATTTCATGGCCACAGACGTTAGAGCCACAGGTCTGTAGTCATTAAGTCCAGTAATTTTGGGTTTCTTTGGGACGGGGATGATGGTGGAGCGTTTGAAGCATGAGGGGACTTCGCACAGCTCCAGTGATCTGTTGAAGATCTGTGTGAAGATGGGGGCCAGCTGGTCAGCACAGGTTTTTAGGCAGGCTGGTGTCACACCGTCTGGGCCTGGTGCTTTCCTTCTTTAGGAAGGGGGGAAGGGGAAGGGGAAGTGGTGTGTGGCCAAGTATGGTGACCCATACTCGGAATTTGTGCTCTGCATTTAACCCATCCAAGTGCATGCACACAGTAGTGAACACACACCCGGGGCAGTGGGCAGCCAATGCTGCAGCGCCCGGGGAGCAGTTGGGGGTTCGGTGCCTTGCTCAAGGGTCTCACCTCAGTTATGGTATTGAGGGTGGAGAGAGTGCTGGTTATTCACTCCCTCCACATACAATCCCTGCTGGACCTGAGACTCGAACCCACGACCTTTGAGTTACAAGTCCAACTCTCTGTCCATTAGGCCAACCCCAGCACCAGCAACAAACAATGCCCCCAATGCCCTGAACTGAATAAGGGGTTGTGAGGCAAACACAAGATACTTTGGAAGGAGGTCCAGCCACAGTGGAACTTAGCATTTTCTTCCATTTCTGAAAACGCATTATGTCTTCATGAGAATGGATAACACTATAGTTGTGGCTTTCATTAACTGACAGGGAAGTCACAAGGCACTCCACTGGCACATGTTGGCAAGCAAACTGATTTTGTGGAGCATTGTACAGGGCACATACAGGGGATCATGAAACGGGGAAACTGAACACAGAAATGTTTGAACAGATTTGGAGCATATGCAACAGAGCAACAGTGGACGTGTATCCCAGAATAATGCTCAGTGCCCTTTGCCTTGCATTCTCCACGCACTGCCTGAATTTATGCCTGAAGTTGTTAATTCTAGTGTTCCTCTTGAGTTAACAGCCTTTTTCGTTCACCTTTTTCCTCAGCAGAACAGCAAAAGTTAAATGGATTATGCCCAGTGCACTCTTTACGTATTTACACAAAAAGAACCAAAGAGTTCAGAGAGAGTGATCCGCTGTTTGTGTCTTGGGAACCACATATGGGGAAGCCGGTTACTAAACAGCACTTATATTTAACTCTTTTTAAAGGGGTCACAATACTGCATGTATTGTAAAGCGGCACGTTGGTCCTCACTGTATATATTTACAAAGTTCTGGAATATTGTGAAATATTATTATAATTTAAAATCACTGTTTTCTATTGCAGTGTATTTTAAAATGCAATTTATTCCTTTGATGCAAAGTTACATTTTCAGCATCATTACTCCAGTCTTCAGTGTCACATTGTCCTTCAGAAATTATTCTAATATGCTGATTTGGTGCTCAAAAACATTTATTATTATCCTTGTCGGAAAAAAACAGTTTTAGCAAATATGCATTAAATTGATCAAAAGTGAAAGTAAAAACATTTATAATGTTACAAAAGAGTCTATTTCGTTTAAATTCTGTTCTTTTGGTTCTTTTCTGTTCATCAAAATCCTAAAAGAAACAACAACAACAACAACAACAACAACAAAAAATCCCATAAAATATAAAGCAGCAAAAACTGTTTTTAACATTTATAATAATAAGAACCATTATTAATAACTAAGCTCAATGACCAGAATATTAGAATAATTTCTAAAAACCAGCATATTAAACATATTAAAATGATTTCTGAAAGATCACGTGGCACTGAAGACTGGAGTAATGGCTGCTGAAAATTAAGCTTTGCCATCACAGAAATAAATTACATTTTAAAATACATTCAAATAAAAAAATAATTTCAGATTGTAATAATATTTCACAACATTACTGTAATAAAATGCTTGTAATAATAAATGGTGTTTAATAATAAAAATATTGGTGAGCATAAATAAATATGCTTGGTGAGCATAAAAAACTGAATAAAAAAAATAATTAAATAAATAAAAACTGTAATGTTCCAAAATTGTTGACAAGTATTGTACATTATGCAATTATTTTAATTTATTTAATATATTTTTCATTACATTTTATAAAATGTAAAATATGTATGTAATGTAAAATGTAAAATAAAATGTTTTGAATCAGAATGAAAATGTATTCATGTGAAACAAAGAAACATAGACTAGATTAGATTTTTCAGCATTTTATTTATAAACATACAGTATACTGCAAAGCCATTGCATTTGAACATCAAATTAATCTATTTTTGGATAGTGTAGATTTGAATAAAACAATAAATATACCTTAGATTTAATATATATATATATATATATATATATATATTCCAACTATTTCCCTCCTAAACAACATATAAATTGCCTGGCACATGCCTTGGCCCTGTGTCAACCTAAAGTTATGATGAATTAAACATAAAATACATGACCAGACCCTATAAGCACAGAAAGGCTGGCTAAATAAATCAATTGTGACAGAAGATTAAATAGCCAACTTGGTCAAACTGCTTTTCATAATAAAAAACAAAAACAAAAAAAACTACCAAAAAACAAAACAAAAAACAAACTAAAAAAAACAAACAAACAAAAAACATCATATGTTCTTCTGTTCTTTACATAATTCAAAGATGCTAACATTGGCAAAAAAGGTGTTACATTTAGCCAGTAAGTGTGTTCATAACCATTTTAAATCACCGTTTGTATTGCTTTTTTCATGTTAAGTTCAACCGTGTTCAGAACGAAACTAAAACAAGATATTTCTTTTAAAGACATTTTTATGTATGTTTTTCCAAAACTAGTTTTACGTATCTTTAAAGCCAAAACAAAAGTCGGCTTTAGAAAAAAATGTATTTTCAGGAAGGTATTGTAGTTTGAGCTATACGTATATTCAAATTCTGCATAATACAATTGCCAGGAAAAAAAAGATTTACAATGTGCTATGAAAAAGGTTAAACTGAGAGTAGAAACAGTATTTGGATCTGAACACTTATTTAAGTTTCTCATGTAGACGTCGTATCTCTCCTAAGGCACATTGCTTCAGTGTAACAACTTCCCAAACCCTCAAACAACTGAAGGACAGCGATTTGCAAGAAAAAAAGCTGCTATATGAATATGGCTGTTTTTTTAAGCAATCACTTTACATGCACTTGTTTTTTTATCAGCTCAAATGTACTTTTTATGTATAAAAATACATACTTTCCTCCAGATAGGAAATACAATGATTGGGGGTATTAGAGGAACCGCGTTCCCATAATTAAAGATGATCTTTTTCTCTTGAAGCTCTACAAATGCTAACATGTTATGTTTAAATAAAATAAAGACAACATAACTTGCAGACAGAGATCTCTTGATAGTTTTCTTTAACAGATTTTGGTGTTTTAATCCACTCAAAAAAACACTAAAAAAATAACTATTCAAAAGCCATCAAAAAATCATACATACATACATACATACATATACAGTGCCCTCCATAAGTATTGGAACAGTAAAGACAAAATTGCTCTGTTGGCTGTGGAGTCAAGGCATTTGCAAATATGATTAAAAGATGAATATGAGACAAAACTACAGAATGTCACATTTTATTATTAGCCGTTTCAACGCATACATGTTTTACCAAATAAAAAGAACAGCACTTTTAGAGTTCATTCCACTCATTGATGTGAGCATAAGTATTGGGACAGTTGAACATAAGGCAGATATAAAAGATTAAAAGCTATTATTTAGTTGCAGATCCCTTGCGCACAATCACAGCAGCGAGTCTGCGACCCATAGACATGACAGACTCTTGGTCTCATCTTTTTAAATACTTTTCCCAGCCTTTAATGCAGCCAATTCCAATTGTTGCTTGTTTTGGGGAGTTTCTGCCTTTACTCTCCTCTTCAGCTGGTGAAATTCATGTTCAATTGGATTTAAATCTGGAGATTGCCCAAGTCAATCTAAGACTTTCCATTTCTTTGCCCTTATAAATTCCTTGACTGAACTGGCAGGGTATTTTGGGTCATTGTCCTGATCCAATATGAAGTGCTTCCCAATGAATTGCATTTTCTTGAATATTGGTGGGCAAGATGGTTTTGTACCCTTTCAAATTCATTCTGCTACTGTCATCATACATTGTCATCATTAAAATTGAGAGGGTCTGTTCCAGAGACAGCCATGCATGCCCATGCCATGACACCACCTCCACCATGCTTTACAGATGAGACTGTATACTTGGGATCATTTGCACTTCACTTTTTCTCCACATTTTTGCTTTCCCATCACTCATCTTTTCACATCACTCATCGGTCCATAAACTCAGTTCTAAAACTCTACTGGCTCACCTTTGTGCTTTTTTGCAAACTCGAATCTTGTCTTTCTGTTTTTGGTGCTGGTCAGAGGTTTGCATCTTGCTGTGTAGCATCTGTAATTCTGTGTCAAAGTCTCCTGAGGACAGTAGATTGTCAGTGCATCACCCCAGCTTTCTGGAGGTTGTTGGTGATTTTTACAGACACAGCTTTTATGATTTGTCTGTCATCAACTACTGTTATTTTTCTCAGCCGATCAGGTCGTTGTTGGTTGCTGGTGTCGCTGGTGGTTTCCAGACTCTTGATTTCTCCATGCCCTTTGTTTTAGCTATAGCTCTAATTGAGTTCGTCCTTTTCTTTTAGCATCCAAATTGCTTGCTTTCCTCTCAAAGTCAGCTCCTTCGTCTTCATCCTGGTTTGTGTGTCGTCATCATCGAATGCAAGACTCAGAATGCAGAAGTAATGGATATAACTGATACGACATATTCCCTGCTTTTAATAACTAAATAATTAATGCAACAGGACACAGCTGATCACTTAGAAAGACCTGTGAGGCAACTGTTCCAATACTTATGCTCACGTCAGATAGGGGGATGAAACTCTAAAAGTGCTGAATTTAGCTGGTAAAACATGTATGTGTTGAATCACCCAATAATAAAATGTGACATTCTGTAGTTTTGTCTCATATTCATCTTTTAATCATATTTGTAAATGTCTTGACTCCACAGCCAACAGAGCAATTTTGTCTTTACTGTTCCAATACTTTTGGAGATATATATATGAAATTCCACCCAGAAATTCAGCTCAGATTCTTTATTAATTATTATTATCTATAGATGGCTCAAACTGTCCATTTGTCATCAAAGAGTATGCACTGTCCGAAAACTATTTTTTAGCTTACACACAGTTTTATTAATCAGTTATACAGTCAGTTGAGTCAGAAAATTGGTTTTCACTACAGTCACATGCAGACGTTGCAGTGGTTTCATGTTAAATGTGCTTGTATTCACATATGCATTCACTTATGCGAACATTGTGAGGACTGGGGGTGACAGTATTATGGGTATATTACTTTTGCTCCCAAAATCAATGAGCTCACAAGGTTGTGGGCTGACCAGCAGCTAAAAGACAAGACAAATGAAAAGACAATGATATATTAACAATGGTCTGAACTATGAATTCAATATACATTAATTATTTTGCTTCCAGTGCAGTGTTGCTAATATATTTAGGTATATGTTTTTTTCCTCATATGCTACATTTAAATAAATATCAGATGCAAGTGTGTGTAACTCACAGCGGGAGCGGATATAGCACTGATGGCAGTTGAGTAGACCGTTTCTAATCCTCACATCTGTTCCTGTGCTGGTGTCACCCAACTGGCCCTTACAGATTCCACACTTAGAGAGAGAGAGAGAGAGAGAGAGAGAGAGAGAGAGAGAGAATTTGAAAAACACTTCATAGTATAAAAACAAAAATACAAACACTGTAAAAAAGAAAAAAAAAAAAAAAAGTTCTCATTACTTCAACCTGTTCCATCCAGCAATGTGTTATTTTCAACCCTTTAATTGTAATCTCTTTCTTTATAGAGGAATAAAAGGCACATTATTACTGTCCTGTCTGACAGTTTGACCCCAGAGGAAAGAAAAATGAAAAGTGAGATCTCCTTAACATCTGAAATGTTTTCTCCTAAACAGAAATGAGGTTACTGTCACGAATCCAGTCTATGAACTTCCGTTTACTCACCACCAGAGACGGCCTATGGAGGCCGTCTATGAATCCTCGTCCTGCCCTGTCACGGCTATGGAGGCCGTCTACGAAACTGTAAACGCACTCTATGTCTGTCCCGTTACCCCTGTCATTGCCAAAGAAACCATTAATGAACTGTCCACCCATCCTGTCTCAGTCAAGGAGTCTAAGTTTAAACCATATATCTGTCCCGTTTCGACCAAAGAGCCTGATTTTGAAATGTCTGTCAGTCCAGTTTCTGTC
Organism: Tor tambroides; assembly: GCA_021397915.2. NCBI lineage: Eukaryota > Metazoa > Chordata > Actinopteri > Cypriniformes > Cyprinidae > Tor > Tor tambroides. The sequence continues at coordinate 20,221 of JAFVLL020023878.1, forward strand.
AATGAACTGTCTGCTTCAGTCTCTGTCTATGCCCCAGATTTTGTTCCAGCCAATACATTTGATAATGAACTGTCTATCTATCCTGTTTCAGTCAGGAAGTCTAGTTTTGAGCCACTGGTCTGTCCCGCTTCGACCAATGAGACTGAGTTTGAATGGTCTACCAGTCCAGTTTCAGTCAATGCATCTGCTTTTGAACTATCTGTCGGTCCCATTTCTGCCAATGAATATGATTATGAACTGTCTACCTATCTGGTTTCAGTTAACAACCCGGATTTTGAACCTTATGTCAGTCCAGTTTCAGTCAGTAAGTTTAATGTTGAACCTTTTGTCTATCCAGCTTCAAACACTGAACGATCTGCCAATCCAGTGTCAATTAATGCATCCAATTGCGAACTGTCTGTTGGTTTAAATTTTGCAGTCAAATCTGAGTATGAATTGTCTGTCTGTCCAGATTCAGTCACTGAAATGTCTACCAGTCCAGCTTCAGTTAAGACAACTAATAATGAACTGTCTACTACAGCCTCTGTCAATGCCCTTGATTGTGAACTATCTGCCAATCCTATTCCAACCAATGCATTTAATTATGAACTGTCTGTCTGTCTAACTTCAGTCACTGATCTGTCTGCCCGTTCAGTTGCCACCAGAGAAACTACTGATGAACTTTTTGTGTTCCCTGCCTTGGCCCTTGGGGCCATAAATGCTCTGTCTGTCTCGTGTGTCTCAGTGTTACCTAGGTCCCATTTCCTGCCGTGGTCTCCAGTTCCGCCTGCTCCGCACTGGTGGGCTGCTGCACTGTCTGCTCCACCCTGGTGGGCTCCTGCTCCGCCGTGGAGGTCCTCTGCCCCGTCGTGGTGGTCGGCTGTCTGGCTCTGGTGGTCTTCTGCTCCGTCTGCTCCACCCTGGTGGGCTCCTGCTCCGTCTGCTCCGCCCTGGTGGGCTCCTGTACCGTCTGCTCCGCCCTGGTGGGCTCCTGTTCCGTCCTGGTCTCCGGTTCCGCCCTGGTTTCCTGCTCCGTCGGCTCCGCTCTGGTTCCCTGCTCCGCCTTGGTTCTCTGCTCCGCCCTGGCTTCCTGCTTCGCCGGTTCTGCCTGGGTGTCCTGCTCTGCCGGCTCTGCCTCAGTCCCCGGTCTTCCCACTTCCACGTGGACCTGGCCCTCCGTCCCTCCCCCTGTTCCGCCTCCGCTCCACCACCCACCTGGATTTTACTGTTTTAGGAGCGTCTGGAAGCCGTTCCTGGGGGGGGGGGGGGGCTCTGTCACGAATCCGGTCTATGAACTTCCGTTTACTCACCACCAGAGGTCACTCGCTCACCACATTGACTCTTGCACTACATTAACTTTTGCACGTCACCCCTGGACTACAATTCCCATCATTCACTGCACTGACGACACACAGCTGATTGCACTAATTACACAGCTGAATCCATTCAGACACGCTTTATAAGCCATGGACTTCCTCCTCCTCACTGCCGAGTATTGTATAGCGTATATCACTCTCCTAGCGATAGCTACTCTACGGAGCCCACTTAGTTGTCTTAGTCTTGCCTTGCCTTGTGTGTTTTCTAGTGTTTTGATTCTTGCCTGTGTTTCCTGGATTAACCCTTTGCCTTGCCGTTCGGACTCTGTTTGCACCTCTCTTGGACTACTGCTCGTGTACCTAGATTATCTCTCTGCCGTGCCCTGTTAGATATTGTTCGCCGATCGTAGACCCATGCTTGCCCTAGGACTACTCTTTGTCTTGCCTGTGTTGTACCTGTTTGCCATTGCATGAACCTTGCTTGTTTTGTGACCACGTCCCTGAATAAAGCCTTGCAAATGGATCCGCTCGCCTCTTGTCTCGTCGGCTCCGTAACAGTTACTTTAAGATCAAATAGAGACTTGTGCTTGAGTCTCCTGCTTCTCAAACTTGTCTCCTGAGACAAAAACTCTAACATTCTCACAATGGTCTCCTTTAAAGTTTTGGAAGAGATCTCAACATCATCACACTGTGTTCAGATTTCCTTAGCTAGAGACTCTGGATCTCTCACATTTGTCTCTTCAGTAGTTTAGAAGAGTTCTCAACACATTGTACTCAGATTTTCCTCCTAAACTAAAGACTCTGGATCTCTCAAATTTGTGTCCTTATTTCTGCATAATTATGAGATATTTTCTAATGCTTTAAAGGAGATAAATATGAGACCACCGGAGTCTTTAGTTTAGGGAAGAAAAATCTAAGCACAATTGTTCTCTTCCAAAACTTTAAAGGAGACCACTGTGAGAGTGTTAGAGCTTTTGTTTGAGAAGCAAGAGACTCAAGCAACAGTCTCCATTTGATGTTAAAATAACCTCATTTCTGTCTAGCAGAAACATTTGGGGTGTTAAAGAGATCTCTTTTCTATTTAATTTTTTCTTAGTATCCTGAGTGTAGCGTAACCTGGGTCAGAGCTATGTAGCCAGTACATACAACATGAGTTCCAGTCCCAGCTAATAGTACTTTCCTGCTCATGTTCCCTTCTCACCTCTCCCATTGATTCCTTGCTCTACTCCTATTGTTCTGACCATTCCCTTACGAAGCAAAAATATATGGTAATATACTGCAACATATAATGCGATATATTACATAATACATTTCCATATATTGGAAACTAGTGCTTATATTTTTCAATAAACAGCAATATATGCATTGACAATTACATACAAATATATTTAGAAATTAAGAAATAAATAATCATTGTTTGATCCTTTATTGAGTATATATTGCACATAGATGCTCCCATATAAATGTGAATGTATGTGCACACATATAAACTGTACACACATTCACTGAATGAGTTACAGCAGATTTCTAATTCCCAGCATGCTTTGCTTCTGACTGTTAAAGGAGAGTAAAAATGTTAAAATTATTTCATGTGTTTTTGCTCAATATTAATATAGGGGGAGATCTGTTAGTGTTTAATGTTGTATTATATTGAAATGTAAAAGGGTTTCTGGTATGTTTAAGTTTTTGGGGTCACCACTGTGCAGAAGAGTAGAGCCTGTGGTCAGGATGATGATTGGCCAAACACCATTAAATTATATATTACTTGGTAACACTTTATTTCGATAGTCCACTTTAGACATTCTACTACCAGTAAGTAACTTTCCAACTACATGTCAACTAGCAGTCATTAGAGTACAAGTAGACTGTCTGCTTAATATCTTCTAACACTTTATTTTGATGGGTCCACAACACAACATACTGACTATGAGAAACTCTGCAAATATGTCAACTTATTCTACTAACCTTAAACCCACCCTACTGAGAGTTAGTAGACATGTGGTTGCAAATTAATGAGAATTAGTTGACATATAGTTGACATGTAGTTACAAAGTTACTTATAGTTAGTAGAATGTCTAAAGTGAACTATCGAAATAAAGTGTAACCTATTACTTTATTTAAAAAGTAATGGCTGTGCAATTTTCAGCACAGTGATAGTCTGTTCACTAATTATTTAGTATGAGCAGATGTGGTTATGCTATTGTAAACTAGCTATATTTTAAAATATGAAACATGGGTAACACTTTAGAATAGGGAACACTAATTCACTATTAACTACGAATTTCCCTCAATAAATTCCTAATTTGCTGCTTATTAATATTAAGTAAGGTAGTTGTTAAGTTTAGGTATTGGGTAGGATTAGGGATGTAGAATAAGGTCATGTAGAATAAGGCATTAATATGTGTTTAATTAGCACTAATAAATGGCTAATATTCTAGTAATAAGCATGCAAATAAGCAACTAGAGACCCTAAAATGAAGTGTTACCGAAACATGTATCATAAATGCTATATAGCCTATTTCCATATATGTGTGTATATACTGCATGAGTAAATATATGTTTAATATATTTTACACATGTAGTACCATATATTATCTATATATTATAAAGTGTATTACTGAATATAAAATTACATATAAGTAAATATATTGTCACATATTTTTCAATATACTGTATGAAAAGCGGCAATTTCTTATGTATTATTCAATATATTTTAATATATTTACACAATATATTATTCTGTATAATTTCTAATATATCATTATGTTATTTAATATATTGATCATTCATATATTAGGAAATATTTTCTTTGCGTAAGGGTAAAATGTGAAAAACACCAAGAAATCAAGATAAAAAGAAAAAGCAACCTATGAGCAATAAAATATTTTTATAATGGAGTCTTGAAAGAGATTACAACAAGACAATGAAGAGATCTCCCATGTTGCTCACAGCCCATTCTCATTTTGGACTCTTTTCTCTCAGAACTTTCTTATGCCTCACTTGTGTCTACTTTTATTTCTCCTAAGGAATTTTTTGAGAAACATCTGAAATACTTTTGATACTAAAATGAGAGATATATGAGAATCACAACTCAAATGAGTAAAACATTTACAACTGATGAGTAGTTTACACTTTAGATTAGGGGATGCAGAAAGTGTTGTAAATGACTTTTATTCACCTACAGATCATTTGTAACAGGTAAGAAAGATCTACAAATGAAGTGTAACACATTTACAAGTGATGAGTAGTTTACACTTTAGATTAGGGGATGCAGAAAGATGATTATAATGTAAATGATTTATAATGTTTATTGAGATAATAGTACAATGTTGACATTTCAATGATTTATAAGTGATTAATAATATATTAACTAGTAAATTATAGTAACTATTAACCATTTACTAAGTATCTGTTTGATTATTTGATGATGCTATTTTTTTAAAGATAACTTACGACAGATTTGTAAATCGTTAGAATATTACTTAATCATTTGTGAATGTATAGTCATGTTTTGTAAATGATTAGTTCATCATTACTTGTAAATGACTTGTAAATGAATTAACAAAACACACATAAATTGTTAGCATATCACTTATTAATCAAAAAACAAAAAAAAACAAAAAAAACCTTGCTACGTGTACTGCGTTAGGCTAACCGAGACTTGTCATAACACTTGCATGTTGTTGCTCTTTTGCTGTTTTTGATTGCTTCCATTGTCCTCATTTGTAAGTCGCTTTGGATAAAAGCGTCTGCTAAATGATTAAATATAAATGTAATCATAGTCATGCATAGTCATGTTTTGTAAATGATTAGTTCATCATTGACTAATCACTTATAAATGACTTACAACTGAATGTTATTATAAAGTGTTACCGAAATAGGTACACATACCTTAAAACACTGGATATGGAAGTAAAGGCTGAGAGTCTCTATAATCATGGCAGCACCTTTGCCAAGTGGATGACCACAACTTGAACACAGTTTCTTCCCACTGACAGACCTACACATTCACAAACAAAAGTAAATGTATGTTAAAAAATAATTAAATAAAAATAAGTTATTATTTTATTTATTATACACTATTTATTTTATAGTGTTCTTGTTAAATGTTACATGTAATTACAACAGTAAAAACAGTAAATTATACATAATTACTTGCAACTAACCCTATCCTTAACCCTATATAAAGTACATTTTGTAAATTAATATTACCCAATACTTAAATCTATACACTGTAACAAAGACAACTTAAAATAAAGCGTAACAAAAAATAATAATTGTCAATAATAAGCCCAGCAGCAGACATTAACAGAAAATGCACCACATCAAAACTAATGGATGACCGAAATGGGAGTGCCAATGCTGATATTTGTTCATATTATCATATAATACAAATTTAATTATGGCAAATAATGACTCAAACTCAAATACTGACTCAAAATTCACTTACAATCAATTCTGTTTTGTGATGGGTGGAAACAGGGAATGAGTAATCATTTAACACTGGATCATTTGGATCTTTAGTTGTGATCTCACATCAGAGAAACTGTGTTGTACCTGTTTGGTGATGGAGGTGGTTGTGTATCTGTGAATGAAGGTGATGTTGATGAATTTGGCCCAATGTTCTCTATAGAGTCAGACCTGAGAATGGAGAGCCACATGCAGTGTTCATGCACACACACATGCTCAGAATCATTAAGCTTCAGCCATAAGGATGAATTAAACAATAACAAATTATATAAACTTTGAACAACACTTTGCAGCTTGTGTGAGAATAAAGAAATCAATGAAAGAATACATAATGCACACAGACATATACCTCCTGCGTCCACCAGATTTTGGTTGAGATGCATTCTTTTTCCAGGTCTCATTCTGCTGTGGTATCTGTCTGTTACCCAGTGGCATATCTGTAACATAAAAAAAATAAAAAATATACAAATAAAATAAATAATAAAAATAAATAAATAAATAAATTCATTTTTAATGCAAAATTTGATGTGGTTTCACCAGTATTTAACTCTCTGGTATTCCTAACCTAGGGGTCACACTTGTGATCCTCGGTGGTCAAAACAGACAGGAGCCAAATTTGTGTGTGTGTGTGTGTGTGTGTGAAAGAGAAATGAACGTAGGCCTACTATATTTTGTCTCATGGCACTAAACAATTTTCCCTTCTACACTAAATTATGTGAAATTTATGCCTATATAAAATAATACAAGTATTAGAAAAATATTTCATATTATTTTTATTTAATAGAATGTTTAAGTAAAAAAAAATATAGCAAAGATATTTAAAATCCAATGCATGGAAGGCAGATTGGTGCCATCTGGTGGGGAAAAAAGAAAATTATATTTAATACCATGGTGCAACCACTAGATGCCTGTATAGCCCAATATATAAATATGCATACAAGGGTCGTGCAAGCCCTAGATCAGGGGTGTCAAACTCAGTTCCTGGAGGGCTGCAGCCCTGCAGGGTTTAGCTCCAACACACATACCCAGTGCATTCCAAACGGGATATATCACCCTCCGAAGGGCACTTCGGAGTCAGAACAATCATGGCCGCCATATTGAAGGGTCATTCCAAACCGAAGTGCTCAAAACTGGCCACTTCAAAGGGCTCTTCAGAATTAAAGATTTCAAAGGGTACAACTGATGGACACTTCGGGCCGCCATGATCCTTTGCAAAGATTCTTTGCATGATGACGGCGCCTCCATGTGGGCACGGCATGATGATACAGAAGGGCACTTCAAGAAACAGTTGTTTGGTCCCCTACACCCTTCAACCCTTCAAAACTCTCACTCCAGAGGGTAAACCCTTTGAAGGGATTAGGGCATTGGGATGAGCCCTTCCGAATGGAACGCAGGGACGATGTAGTTTTCAAATAAACCTGAAGGACTTGATTAGCTGGATCAGGTGTGCTTAATTAGTGTTGAAGCTAAACTCTACAGGGCTGTGAGCCTGCAGGAACTGAGTTTGACACCTGTGCCCTAGAAATCTTTATAATTAGTAATACTATTATACTATATAATACTATTACTATTATTGTTAGAATTATAAATATTATAGTCAGAATTAAATACTTTTTAAAATTAAGTTTCGCATTTGGATATAAATTAAGACATTATCAAGTAGATTATACCCAAAAGAATTGCTCTGTAATTCTGTATTTCCCATTCATTTTCACTGCGGTCCATTTAGCCTTTTCTAAGCATGTCCATGATTGTTTTGTGTTCATATAGCAAGTGCCACAAAGGTCAGATAAAACTTAAAGTAAAGTATCTTAAAAAAACAATTCAAACACAAAATGTCTCAGTATAAAATGACAGAAAACCACCAGAGGGTTTATTGAAAATATTTGAAAGATATATTCAGTTACAGATTGCACAACATCTTTTTTCAAAAACTTAGTTACCTAGACAGCATTTTAAGTCATCGCAGGTATGGTTTTCTTTTTAAGAATTTATGGTTTTCTTTTTAAGAATTTAAGAAACCTTTAAGAAACCTATGAAGTTAACAAACCTTATTTTGTCTAAATTGACTGAGAACATAATCCCAGAATGCACTGGGACAAGCTAAGTAAACAAAATGATAAACAAATTGTGAGAAATGCTTTTTTTTCCCATTCACATTTGATTAAAATGAGCAATAAACAATCTGATAAAATGGACCTTGTATTGTTGTGTACTATATACACTATACTGCCAAAAGTATTGTGTCGCCCCCTTCTAATGAACAGGTTTGACTACTTTAGTCATTTCTATGAGTATAAATCTTAATGTTTAAGCATATAATGATATTCTAGGGAATTGTGTGCTTCTAATTTTTTAGCAAAAGTTTGGACAGGACCCTTTTCTATTCTAACATGACAATGCCTCTGTGTATACGGCAAGGTTCAAAAAGAAAATTATTGATTCAGTCAGTGTGGAAGAACTCGACTGGTCTGCATAAAACCAAGTCCTAATCCCAGTTTAACACCTCTAGTGTGACTGTAATGCAGACCTTGAGCCAAAAACTCATCACCAAACACCAATGACTTGTACATATGGGTACAGTCATTTTAGACAAAACTGTTGCAACAGAGATGGAAATACAATTTTTAAATACATGAATTATGTTCCCATCATTGTTGCCACAGATTTGGAAGTGCATTTTTCTG